>SNQJ01S0278386.1:0-11330 GCA_010110895.2 Picea sitchensis | reverse complement strand
AATAGATCAATGAATGGATCCATGAGCAAACTAATGATCATTGGATACAATAACTCTATGATATAGATCTATATAATCTTGTAGATTAATATTGCCATATTTTAGATCTAGGTTGACTTAAGGAACTTAGATATGATTAAGCATGTAGATTAATATTGCCATATTTTAATTCTAGGTTGGTTGACTTAAGGAACGTAGATATGATTATTTAATATCTTTTAATCTTTGATGTAAAGGATCATGCCTTGAGTAACTTACCTAAAGTTGAAGGAATCAACTTACCTAAGGCATTCCAATCATCGATGTTGCAAATTGCAATAGAGTGTGGGGGACAAATCTCGAATCAACAAACCCCCAATCATCACGATTGATAGATGTGATTTTTCAATCCACTAATATGCCTGTTCTTTTTAGCCTTATCCTCAAAATGCCCAAAAAAAATTAGATGATATTTTTCTCCGTCTTCTCCATCCTTATGTCTTCTCCATCCTTATATAGAATCCATGCATGGTAAAAAACCCAATTCAGGGATCCATTATTTAATTATTTATTATACTTCAAGGTTTCTCCATAAATTATCATTACTTATTTTACCATTTTATTTTATTACCCAATTATTTATTTTTATGTACTTATTACGATTCCTTACAACAATTATTATACTTTTTAATTATCATTATTACTTATTTATTTAATAATAATAATACGGGGTGTGACAATTCATTAATCCAAAAGGTAATAATATGAACTCATAATATTTAAATCTCATTTTGAATGTAGTTTTAAGAATATATTCTTTTTTTTCTCAGTTGATGATCTTAGGTCTATCTTATAAAATTGTGTGGATCTCTTCATTTCATCAAATAAATCATCAGTTCTTAGTAAGGGATATTAATTTTTTTATTGTTTCTTTATTTAACTATCAATAGTTGATAAAGAATTTCCATGATCCATATTTCTTCTTTATGATTATCACTAATATCCCCAATAGTGATACATTTGGTCGTACAAATTTTAAATCCATAAGTTCTTGTAATTTCATCTATAACTCTCACATTTCCAATATCATCATGTGTAATAAAAATCCGTTACAATTGGTTCTATTTCTAGCTCAATCTTGAACTCTAATTCTCTTTTAGGTGAGTAATATAGACAATTTCTCTGGAAACACATTTAAATGTTCAAACAATGTTGGACTCCAGTCTAAATTTATTGAATCTTTATTCTAATTCATAGATATTGCGACATATAATCTAGATCATTTTCTCGTACTCCTCTTAAGTTGTAATGTTAAAATGAACCTTACAGATGCTCTTCTATTCTTTTTCACTAGATTTCTTTTATGACTTGTGTCATCTACAAAATAAGGCTTCTTGTTCTTACAATCTAAAATTGCTTCATGGTTATCTAACCAATTCATTCTGATTACTATATAATAGGATTCTATAATAATAAAATATAAATAAACTTAGGCTACACACACCTCTAGATCAATTTCAGAGTCTTTAACTAAATGGCCCACTTAATGTCTCACTCCCGAAGCGATCTCTACTAGATTAAAATGTTCTTGATCTATTGCTTCTATTTTTAATTCAAAAAATGAAGTATGAGAATCAAATCTTTTAGTTTCTCCAATATCTATTAATATTGAAAAATTAAGGTCACTAATCTTACCTAATTTCTCCAACACGATGGATTTGTTCATCGTGCATGAATCCTACGCACCTTACCTAGATCACCAACTATCATTCAAATATACTCTCTTCTGGATCAACTCTATGCTTGAGGATGATCTCTTTGGAAATGTGATCCTTCACATATCCAAGACTCTTACTACTCAATTGAGAAAGTGTGGTTGTGTTGGTCTACATTGTTGGTTGAGTGTATTTCATTAGAGGATAGTATGGTGGTCCCTAGTTCCCTTTCTGTCTTCTATGTGTACTCATAAATGGTCACATCATTACATCTCTATTTACTCATAATTGGTCCCTTCAACACATATCTATGTACCATCATAGGTCTCAATGCATTAACTAATAGTGCTATCAGTATTTGTACTTCTAACCATGAACCTCTCAATGGTATAAATTCACCACCACCTACAAATTAATTTTTGACAATGATATCCCTATGATCATGTAAGGTATGAAATATCAATATCCTCACCTTACATCTAATATGATAATTTATCCCATACACAAACCGGTTGACTCATAACTTTTTATTATTCATATGTGGAGTATACCTCAATAATTGCATCAACTCTCCCTCATACTCAGGAACCGATTTATTTCCTTGTGTTTATGAATTAAATTAATTCAATTGTATTTTAATGAACTCTTTAGAAAGGTATCATTTTGTAAAATACTCCTCAAAGAACACCCATGAAACCTCAAATATACCCATTCGCAGTTGTGGCAATAAAGTCTTCCACCATAATAAGGCACTTCCTTTTAACTCGCAAATTTCGATCTATACTTTGAAGTTGGAAGTATAATCCCTCAAAGAAAAGTTCATTCCAATATTTTTCAACTAAGCCTTAGCCACCCATCAATCTATAGAACCCCAAAACTATAGAAATTCCACCTTCTTCAATTCTATATACATATGATTTCTTGTAGGATTATGTGATCCTTAAATATATTCATAGAAACTCCATCTTCATTTTCTATTGTATTAACTAATGCATTAGACACGTAATGAAATTAGCATACCATGGTCATTACCTATATTGTAGATACATGTCCCTACTCCTGAACATGTTCTTCTATCCTTTGTTGAGAATGCAAAGGAATAGGTTGTGGTGGAGGATGTAAACCTCAAGCTCTAGCAATCCCTCCTTCCTCTTCTCTCCATAATTACTTAATATAACAATATATTTTGAAAATTTAAATAATTAATCTTTTATTCACATAAATAAGTATTAAGAAATCGTTATTTCTCTAGATATTAAAAAATTATTATATATTTTTATATTAACATGAATTGTTTTGATAAATTTACATTAATGTATCATTTTGGTTATTCTAATTAAGTAAATCATTTTCAATTTCTAATAGCAACAAAAAATTATGAAAATGTGTATATGGGTTAGAGCAAGCTAATGATAATTTTTTTGACACATTAAAAGCAATATAAATTTAAAAAAATAGACATATTTTGACTTCTAATGATATTTTGAGATACCTACACAATGAATGTTGATTTTCAGAAGATGAAATCTAGAAAATGGAATAAGCTTTCCAAATATATAATTTTTGTTTATTGATTTTTTTTAGAATTATATAAATTTTGATTTTTTTTAAGCTTGAACATTTTTGGGGGAGGAAGAGTATAACATATATCTCCATTTTAGTGCATAGTTTGAGTACCTAAATAATGGAACAAATATATAAAAATATTTATACACGTGGAGGACAAAATGTATTGCTGTGGTGATATTTTTTTGAAAATAATTAGGATTGTATTAATTTTTTTTAAATTAATAATGTCAACTATTTGAAATTGGTAGAGAACCTAAAGAGAGAATCTAGCATGCAACAATGAACAACAGAAATTTCAATTTTTGTAGAGAAGAAGATGAAGAAAGAATGAAAATAATTGTATTTCACAGTCAAGGAGTGAAAATTTTAAAATAGATATAAGAAACCTCAGGAGATAACTCACCATAGTTGATCTTCTTGAGATAATGTGGAAATGCACTAACATAGTAAAATGCTAGTTAGTCATAGATAGCCACCATGTAGTCAACAATGAAGATGTTGATACAAGTGGAGTGGAGAGAATCTCAATTATGCTTATGTGTAGCATTCTCCTAGCCTTATGCAAGTGAAGTGTAACCTCTTGGTGATTATTGAGGTGAGAATGCAACACTTGATGATAATTCCAATGTTTCAATGCAAGACTTCTTCACTTGTCTAAGTGAAGTACAACTAAGTAATAAATGAAGAGCAGGTGGTTCCCTTGTTTAGGAGAAAATATTGTTATCTAGGGGAGAATATCTCTGACCATGGAAGACCAAGTGCCACCCTCGACATAGAATATAGAACTTAGGAACAAATATATTTGGTAAGTGTGCATTATCTCCAACACCCCCTAAAGCATTATTAGCGAGTATACAATGAATGGGTCCCTATAAGAAGCCAAGTTAGGTACCCATTTTACAATTCATAATTAAAAATGGAACAACAAAAAAAGAGAAAATAGGGAAAACCTCATGGGAAACTCCCCTTTTAAAATATAATGTTTACTAGGACTACTCCTTTGAAGTTGAAGTTTTTATTCCTAGGAAACCTCACAAATGTGCAAGTTTATGCTCAGTGACGTTTTTATTGATGATGTAGATATTTGTATTGATTTGGTGAAGTGAATGCACTAGTGAGAATTCCTTAGCTATCCACTTACTCCACTTATAAGGAAGAAGATCCAAATTGCATGAGTGGTTCTCAATCACAAAATTATCTTCCTCATTCAAGGAAGTTTTCCAATATAAATTCCCTTTAGCCTCTACATAGGATGAAGTGTTGGATTTGTGAACCATGTCGCAATCCATGAGAATTATTGCTTCTGTGGTTGTGATAGCATGTTCAACTACCTAAAATTTGGATCCCATCCTTCTAGAATTGGCAGGAGCACGAGCAAGATCACTAGTTGTTGGTAGGGTTGGCTAGACTGTCCCCATTTGAGACTTGGTTCTGGATCGGCAATGCATTCTCATGTACTTCTAAATCAGATTTAGAAATCAAATCTAAAATTTGATCCGAATGATAAGAAGTATCTTGTCTAAAATCATTTTCTAGAGGAAGCCTAGAAGCTTATTCTTTGGGTAAATTTATTACAAGCTTTGTCTTGGAATTCTCTCCAATTGAGTGACCTCCAATTGGGTTCAAGATGGAATAATAATTCAAGAGAAATAGAAAACACTTTGCTTATGAGAAGAAGAATCATCTTTGACCTCCTTTCGAAGTAGTTGTATGAGGTTAGAATGGCTGTAGTTGTATGAGATTAGAATGACTGTATGAGGATGTTCCATAAACTGTAATAATAAAATGATATCAAATCTTCTTGTAGAATCATAAAGTTGCCATGGATTTTAGTCAAAAACACGTTCTCATAGCTTAGAACCATCCTACTTACCACAAACTGAAAACTTTATTTAACCATGGACTCGGCAAAGTGAGTTGTAGAGAGTCTGGCATAATATTAAAATGACAACTTTATTTACTCACGGACTCGGAAAATTAAGTAGCAGTGTCGGACATAGTTTAATATTAGAGTGTGACATAATTTAATATTAGTGTCCTGAATTGTCACCTGGGGAGAAAGGAAGAAAATCAATTTGAATGTTCTCACATTTTGCATGTTTTCACAGGGTGGCCTCTTCCTTTTTTCAGATTCCTCTTTGAGAGTGGGATGATGCCACCACTGCAAAATCTCATCAATTCCCTTCATAGCTTGGGCTACACAGTCAACGGACTGTTTCCACATTAACTCAGAATAAAATTTGATTTCTTCTAAACTATATTGCATGAAAATGGTTTCAAATTGGTCTTCATTGAGATCCCCATCCATGTCTTCATCTTCTTCTTTTCGCTGCTCACCTGCATACTCAAACAACTTGTCAATCTGATATAGAAAATTATAATAGGAACCATATTGGTTCTCTTATTTCTAAGAGAAGTTACTATCATCATCTTCATAGATTGATTGTTCAATCGATTTCAAATCTGCACCAACATTATCTTCTTTTTCAACTTCTTCATTGACAATCATAAGTGTACTGGTTTGAATGCTTTTGTCATGAAACCTTCTTTCAAGAACCTCTTCTGCAGTCACCAAATCATCCACTTATTTCTGAATGCCAAGTAGGCTTTCTCCTCCAAACATCAATTCATCAATTTTCTTTTTCTCTTCCATTATTGGAAGGAAATCATCATAAGACATATTATCATCAACAAATTCAATTTCAAGATTTTTTACCTATGTTTCAAATAGGCCAATGTATGCACAATGTTCATCAAATGTTATTGATGTTGATCCTTTGTTTTCATCAACAAACATTACTGGAAGAATTTCAACAATGTGGGTTGTTGTAATGATAGCTTCACCATCAATTTCTGCAATTTTCTCATGCTCTGCTTCACACACAGATGCACCTTTTTTCTCTTTCTCTGGTAGCTCTGTTTTAGACACAGATTCTCCTTCATTCTATTCCTTTGGTAGCTCTGCTTCAGACATAGATGCTTCTTCCAAAGTGGCAACAATCAACAAACTATTTCTCCCTCTTTCACTGTAATTTGTTTCTAGAATACTCCAAACTTCTTTCAAAGATGTCGTTGCTACAACCTTATGAAACATACTATCATCCAAGGCTTGTTGGATGATCTACAATGCTAATGCATCCCTTTCCTGATCATGTAGATTATGATAACATTCTACAAGACGCAAATAGGTATTCATTCTAAGAGACCAAAATTCAAAATTCTTACCATTATATTGTAGTGGTAATGGTAAATTCATGCTCATGTTGATCCAAATATCATCATGTTGACATCGTCAGGTACAAATGGAACCTCTTCATTTATCTTTGAGAAATATTCTTCCATTTCATTGTCCTTCTCTTTCCATATTTTTCTGAGATCTCTTCGTGACTTCTTGAGTAGCCTTTGTTGACCCATGACAACATTTATTGGTTGTTCATTCACAAATTCGATCACACTTATGGATCAAATATTCTATATCGTCGTACTCATACATCTTGTTGGATCTGATTATCCGAGCATAAGATATTGTGAGGGATTTTCTTTCTTTACCTATTTCCTGTGCTTAAAATCAGGTCTGTGAAATCCTCTGTTGTGACTTTGGGCCAAAAAGCATGAGGTAGAATCCTTCTTTACCTTTGATCTATTTAGATGTGGCTATCCAAGAATGATATCTATGGAGTCAAAGCTCCAAGCTCTATTCTTTATCAACTATAGCACCTCTAATGGCAGAATTTGGGCTTTCTGAGTTTACTCAAGAGCCAAAAAAAGATTGAAATTTATCTTCTCATATGACCGTCGGCTGAAAACCAGGCGCTCCGGGTCTTCAAGCTTTGGGCGTTTGAACACTCAAGGTCTCAATTCCTCCGAACATTTGAATAATGGTCTTATTTCAAAGATGGACGGTCCTCATTGAGTTCATATCAATGATCCTCAATTACTTTGGGGCTTCGTGTGATATTACTTTCTAGCTTGTTGCAAGGATCAATGGTCCTCGTTGATTTGAGACCAAACGATCCACAATTACTTCGAGACTTCGTGCCTTCGAGTCTTCGGGGCTCTCAGTAATATTCCTTTCTTACCTTGCAATATTTCGAACTTGTGAACTTCTGAATAGAGGGAAGAGATCAATGGTCTCAATTACCCATTAAGATCTATGACTCATAATTAGTTCGAGAGTTCAGGCTTTGGGGATCTTTCATCACTCTTAATCGCAAAACTTGCAAAGTGTCGAAGTGGCGAATTGTCTGGAGAGAGATAAATCGAATGTTCCTTAGGCCTTACCAAACGAATGACCAAGATCTTCTTCGTAACTCCAATGTTTGAGAGTTTTCATCTGCTAATACACACAATCTTCTAGAGTGTGAATCTCCGAAGTGAGATATCTGGTGTCATGTGTCCTTGTTGATGGATAGTTTAGATGAAATCCGAGCTTCGGGCCTTTGGGAGTTCTACCTTTTCATATCCTTCTTTCTTCTTAAGTGATTATCGTCGAAGTGAAAAAAATTATGCCAAGTGTCCACTTCGATCAACGGTCTGGATCTACTTCATCTCTTCAGATCTTCAAGAGTCCTTTACTCCTCATCTTCTGTTAGCTTTCTATTGGAGTATGAGATCGCCTGACACGTGTCACTTTCTTGAAGATCAACGACCACGAGTGATTGCGGAGACTCAACTCGCTCACTCTTTAATTTCCTTTCTGATCTCTGCAAAGTGAATATGCTCATCCGTAGTGAGATCAATATACATCGTTGATCTATTGATATGAAAAGATCAACGATCTTAAGCAATTGCAGGCTCACAACTTTCTTGTGATTTAATTTTATTCTCGATCCCCGCAATGCGAAGATGCTCATTCGTAGTGGGATCATTATCCACTGTTGATCTTAAAATATCAATGATATTGAGCGATTGCAGGCTCATTACTTGCATAAACTTTAATTATGTTACTAATCCCCGCAATGCCTCCCCACTATCTATCTCTCTCCAATGAGATCTGACGGGCCTGACTTGATCTTTTCTTGATCTGATGACTGATCTTCCTCTCGCTCAGATATTATAGCTACGAAAAAATTATCTTTACCTACGGGCTCACCATCGTTTCTAAGCTTGATTAATGTCTCACACCTATTCATAGGTCCGATCTTATGGTTGATCTTGCTTCTCCTTTTCTTCTTCTACAAAATTTCATCTTAATAAAGAATTTTGTGAAACTTTCATGAATTCTTTAAATTCTCTCAAAATATTTAGTTTTTCTCTGCTTTCTGTAGTTCTTCCTCCTTGCACTTGTTGTCTGCAATGATCTTCTAAGCGACTATGGAATACAAACTACTCTCCAAGATCTGTGAAGAAACTTGCATCCCTTTCTGTCATCTGCAATACAATGTAGGCTCTGTGCTCTTCTTCTTACGATCAGGTTACTCTCCAAGAACTGTTAAGAGGCTTGCGTCCTAAGATCTGATACAATGAAAAAATGAGAAGAAAATAATATAGAAATGAAAACAAGAAGATGAACTGAGGACAATAGCATTTTGTATATTATTGAGTATATATCTTAGATAAACAGGCTTGAGCAAATCAAGAAACAAAACAAGAGATCCTAACTAACTTGTACAGCTGGACATGAGAACTGGTAGTGTACAGTCACACATTGTTGAGGTTATTGATATATTTAACATTATCCTCCACATTCAATATATTTGTCATGATGTCATTGTTTATTCCTATTGATATCTTCTTCTTATACTCCATGCCTAATGTTGTCAAAGTGGTTCATCCCAATGATATTTTTTTCTTCGAAAGTTGATATTCTTACCGAGTATACAATGCTCAGAAGCTCAATATTCCATCCTATAGCCTAGAGATGTTGGGAAGTGGAAGAAAAATAGAGAATAAACAAAACATAAAAATGAGAACAACAAACCAAATACAACAACAATGACACAATTGACAGAGTGATTTCAATGTGAGAAAAAACCATGGAGCAATGATAATCGATATTCTTATTATTCAAGGAAGAATTACAATAGCAAGCACATGCATACAACCATCCTCTCCTCACAGACACACTATAATCCATAGTAATGTTTCTTTCTCACACACTCTACACACATTACATTATCACCTCTATGGGTATGCTCGTATATATATCATCTCTCAAACAAGTAGAATAATTGATTATAATAAGATTCATCAGTTACACAAATTGTTAACAGAAGAGTGCATGCATGCACATTCCTAATATAGCTACATGCATTTTCATGTGACCACATGGGAAATTCATTGCCATGTTTCCAACAATCTGCACTTTGAAAACAATTTACTTGATATATCATTCGCTTAATTTATCTATGACCTTTTATGCAATCCAAGAGAATCCCAACACCATCATAGCTCCACAAATTCTCTAATAATATTGTTACATGAACATGCTTACACGATTTACTCTAGTATGGACCATTCTACCTCCATCAGTAACATGTCTAATAAATCGATGGACTTGTACCATTTTGATATGTTGGACCTTTAGTCAAATGCAAAACACTTCCTAATACAGAAGAATCACACACACAGTCATGACTCCTGAGGCTACCCGTGGGTGACTATATCCCGCCCGATATCCGACCAAGCAACCAACTTGATACGATCAAGTACGACACAATTAAGAAGTACGATTGCGCCCCTTACGGAAGACGCGCGACAAGGACTCCGACAAAGAACACCCAAGTTCAACATTAATCCATTAAATCAACAACCCTCATTTCTAACTCCGCATAGTTTTTGTACGTAAATCTAGGCCATGGCGTCATATATGTTGATAACAAGTCACCATACCATGGTCATGTACTCTTAACCATCATTCATTTATCGCATTTCCGGACCATGATCTTACCATTACAATACCTCTTGTAAGCCACAACCACCCAAATTGTAATAACTTGTTCCAGATAAAAACATTTAATTCCAACAAGAGGAGCTCTCAATGCTAAGTCATTATAATCATAAATCTCAATGATAAGGCAATTTACTATCGTAATCCCAAGTAATATCCTAGTTGGAACGACACTATAACATCTTAAAAAGGCCATCTATAAATGCTAGAATTTTAACATGACAAACTTGTAAAGGCAATATTGGAAAGGACAACTGTCACCATTAATAATGACAGTGATTCAAGATAGCCATTAATTACAATGTTGATATATATAAATAACATCACACATATGGGAACATCAAATGGAGAATATCATGGCACTTCCTAATCAAGATGGCAACCTATAAAATGTTAAAATTTAAAATTATAAAAATAGAAAGGCAATAATGGGGAAATGCCCAGCCATTAATATTAAGGTTGCCCTTCATTAGGACAACCATTAATTTAAAGATATCCCTACACATAGTAAGTAGAAAATGGCATCCTATGCATGATAAAAATGTTGAGGACGAAAATCAAAGGGCAGCTTCTGGAAATGGCAACCATCCGCATTACAAGATGACAATTATGGATCACCATTAATTTAAGGTTAATATAGATTGCATCCTAAATATAAGTTACATCATAGTGAAAATTTCAATTTACATCATGCTTAGAGATGGCAATTCATAAAAGGTCCATCTCTAAAATGACAAGGGACAAGGTCTGAATGATAACTTGACAAGAATAGAAATGACCATACTTGTAATTGACGTTAATTAAAGGTCTAATATATAGATATTCTTTTCTAATCATTTCGATGAATACTTCTTTTATCTTTCATATATTATTTGTTAGAAGTATTATATTATATACATATTTTTGGGAGGCAAATTGCTTTTGGAAATGTAAAAGTATAAATCGTTGCTTATAACACTCTACCATGTAATGTTGACACAAGTACACGGACTGGTGTACTAAGGATTGTGTTATACCTAATTCTCTTTGTTTTCCAGCGAATGAGAAGAATCGTTGCATTCACATATGACAGCTGGTAAAATTGCTTTTACATCACACGGTAATAGGCAGTATTGTTTTTATAGCCAAAATAGAAAAATCAAGGCAGTTCTGAGTTGTAATACACTTTTTGTAATTGT
>SNQJ01S0278385.1:0-11330 GCA_010110895.2 Picea sitchensis | reverse complement strand
AGGTCACTACCCTGGCGTGGTAACCAGATGGTGGCAATGTCATATTGTTAGGTACCCATGAACCTAATAGGCTGGCTCGTGATGAGACCCCCTATCCTCTTGATCAGGTCTTGTTTATATTTTTCGGGTCCCTCTTGTTTCTTATTGAGAGGCTTTTTATTGCCTTCTCGGGGATCCCTGGGCGAAGCATCTCGAGGTTTCATTTCTAGGCTTTTATCTTTTACCAGCTTCTTTTACCTTTTGGGCCTTTAGCCCCTTCTTCCCAGGAGATAAAGTGCAACACTACAAACAAGTCAATCCAATGCCCGGACCAGGGGAATGGGACAAGTGCGCGGGAGATAAGATGAAATAGTGGTGCTATGATGGGAGCGGACGATGGCTTTTCAGAAATCCCCCAGTGACAAACCCAGACCTATGGGCACAGGCTTACTAGGATACCTTGTCAATTTCCCAGAGCATGGTCAAGTGGGCTAATGTAATAACCAAGCAGTTGTTAGAGATAAAAGGAATCAGATGCATATATTTAAAGGTTTTAATGATCAAAAGTGACACATACCATGATACCTGGACCAATTACCTCATGGAGCAAGAGCCTCCTCCGATACAAGACCAAGCCGAAGGTGATGGATGTTGTTGTGCTGACAAGACGAATTTGATGAGAGAAGAAAAGGATGGGCCCTCCAGGGCTATGCTTGGGTCAATCCTGCTCTCAGTACTCCATGTCTAGGAACTGTGGGCCTCGAGACATGATCTCCTGGTTATCCCTAAAAATCAGGGATAACATGGCTCACCTCCAATTATGATGTAGTATAGGTTGGAGTCCACCTCACTCTTGGTGAAGCCCATCCCTTGCAAGTAGTTGTCAATCTATGAGTACCTCGCTCTAGGAGCCTGCTTGAGCCCATACAAGGCTCTCCTCAACCTGCACTCATGGGAATCCCTCCCATGCACCTCAAAACCCTTCGTCTACTCGATGTATACCTCCTCCTCAATGATGCCATTAAGGAAGGTCGTCTTCACGTCCATCTGGTGGATCTTCCACCCCATCCCTGCTGCAATCGAGATCACGGCCTTGATCGAAGTGTATCTCGCCACTGGGCAAATGTCTCATCATAATCGATTCCCTCCTTCCGAGAGAACCCCTTAGCCATAAAGCGAGCTTTGAACTTTTCCACACTGCCATCTGTAGCATGTTTGATCTTATAGATCCATTTAGAGCCAATCACCGTTTTCCCCTTTGGCCAGGGCACCACCTCCCATACATCATTCTTCATGATGAAAGCATACTCCACCATGGCATTGTTAGAAATAATAGATGTGCTTGTTTAACCATAGACAATATAGCAATATTGTCAACCAACCATAGGCTGAAGCACCCCCGAGCACCTTAACCTTGACAGAGAGAATAATTTTGGAAGCAAAACCTAGGTCCAAAATCCAATCAAGGTAGCGTACCACTCTCCAGAGCTAGCGTACCAAGCAGAAAGTCCAAACCATAACCAATAGAAAGTCCAAGACTAAACCAAGAATATAGGTTGCAGTAGTTGCAGCTGCAGCTACTCCCAGACTTGCGCACTTACCTAGCTTCTGCAGTGGGCACTTCTTCACTTATGCAGTTGTGAGCTGTGTACTCAAAATGAGCTCTGAGGTCATGTATTTATATTGTTTCTCTTGAGTTGTCTGGGCCGACTTCTCATTCTGGAGGCTAAACACTTAATATTAAATATTTCTTTTAGCCGACTTGTCTTCTAGGGTTATGTCCAATGCTTTAGGGTTTCCTCTTGCTTCCCAGAATATTCTATTCTCATCAGGGTTACACGTGGAGGTAAATACCTCCCGTAGCTACCATAATGTCAACACTCCCTCCTAGCTAGGGAGGTATTGAAGGCAATGGTCTTGAGCACAAACATACCATTCAACCGGTAGCTTCATCATAGCCATAAAGGCTATCTCTTGATTAGATCACGAGCACCATCATCACTATGAGTATCAACTGCATCATCTCTTGAAGCCATACTCCATCTGGGTAATCAGGCATGATGCTGAATAAGTTACTCACTCCACAAAGTGATACAAGAACCATTCTTCTAATTCGGACATATATCCTAGAAGAATAACTATTCCAACAGATGCTGGAAGCCACGCCATGTGCTACAAGGACTATTCTTCTAATCCAGACATACGTCCTAGAAGAATAAATGTCCTGGACCATTTTTCCCCTGGAGAATGTTTGTCCACTAGCACACTGGCTATCCATCTAGCTGATAGTCTTTTTCAACACTATTGATAGTCTATATGGCAATCAGAACAATATCATTCAATAGAACACATCTGTGTCTATTCATAGTAGTACACAACTACTATCCAGTGCTACACAACCACACCAAGTAGCACACGACTACTTAATCAGTGACACATAGTCACAGCCAGTGGAACACATCCACCACAATAGCATACATCTATTGTCCAGAGACATATAGTCTTCATAGCAATCATATCATCTGGTATCAACCTGCATAGAAACAATATCATGATATAAACTGAATCATCTAGGCCATTCTTCCACTCACATTTGTGAGATCTGGAAGAGCATCTACCCTCAAAAAGTAAAACATTAGCCATGGGCTATCTGGACTATTCATCTCAAGCATAGAAGAATAACTGTCCTTGATTTCTGAGCCTGGACCATTCACCTAACTGTGCCATTCCTCCGGCACTAAACATAGTGCAACCTGGATAGAATGAGTCTGCCCTAAGGAATGCTTATCCCTGATTGCTGAACCTGGACCATTTACCTAACTGGGCCATTCCTCCGGCACTAAACATAGTGCAACCTGGAGAGAATGAGTCTGCCCTAGGGAATGACTGTCTGGACCATTGACTGTCCTGCACCAACCTCCAAAACGAACCATTCTTTGAAACTGCCCACAATTATGAACTTTTGAAAGAATGACTGCCCGACGAGGCGGACCATTCTACTTGACCACTACTCAGAGTGTCTGCCAAGAAGAATGACTGTCCTAGACCATTCCCCCACATTGGCCACAAGGGGAATCGTTGTCTATGGTACATCAACAATCTACGAACCATTTTCATTACGAAAATGACTGTCCGATCTAGACCATTTTCCGAACTAGAAAATGCATGTCTGTCAGAAATCTCAAACCACTTTTCGAATTGGAAAGGAACTGCTCATCCTGGACCATTTTTCGAACTGAAAAATGATTGTCCATAAATGAATAACACATCAGTGCTCCCTCCCAACCTGGGAGTAATCTCTTCCTTTTTCAATAAGGAAGTCGTCTCCATGAGACCTAACTTGTTTCTTAAGTACGCAAACTTTTTCATCTTGGACAGAGGCTTTACCAAAATATCTGTTATTTGTTCATCTATGGAGATATATATTGGAGAACCACTTCTCTTTTTTGGACTTCATCACGGAGAATGTAATGCTTGATCTCAATGAACTTCGGTTTGTCATGGAACACTGGTTTTCTCTGAAGGCTTCATATAGCTCTGATCATTACAATATATATCATGGTCTAATTCAACACTTTTGTTTCTTGCTAACTCATGACATCGTGGCAAGGCTCAAACTGAAACATATCCAAGTAGCACTTCTTCTGTCATCATGAGAGTTTGCCATGGATTAGCAATCCATCATCCCAGACTTCTGAGTAACTATTCTGATACACTGTCTCTGTCATAGAAAGTTTTCACCACGCTTCTGCTGTATATGAGATACTCTGCATCCAGTTGTTTGAATCCATACAAGGTCTTCTTATATATGGGTCTCTTTCTGGTATACCTAAAAAAAAATTGAGATTGCTTTACATAAGCTTCTTCCTCAAATTCTCTCATTGGGAAAAACAATCTTTTACAACCAACTGATGTAAACTTCAATCCATGGATACTGCAAGAGATATAATAGCTCAAATAGAGGTATATCTGGTTTATAGGAACAAGCTTGTTGTCATAGTCTTCTCCACCTTCTGGAAGAACCTCTAGTTCTGAATCTCGCAATGCTTCCATTCATAATCCTTTTTCACAATTTCTTACATATATTGTTCTTCATCATATCTTCCATTACTTCTTCTTGATTGCTTCTAGTGGGTTCAAACCAAGCTGGTAGTGTTGTGATTCTCAGTATAATAACTGGTTGTTGTTCTGGATTTTTCTTTCTTTCTTGGAATCTTCATGTTCTTACTCATGTTTCACTTTAGCTCTTGGGTCCATGGAGTCTTCTATAGATTCCATGCCCTAAAGATTCCAACTTCTTCCTTTTGTCATAGGATCATGGATGTAGATGGACAACCAAGGATACTTTAAGGCTTCTTTTCGAAGAAGACTTCTTCTAGAGTCAAACTGAGTACGTACTTTTTATCATGGCTGCTACTCTCAATTGGAACATGGACATATACTTCATAATCTTCAATGGATCATATCATTTAGGATTAGCTCCCTCCTAATCCTTGCTTCATGCATGAATGCATGCTCTTCTTTTGGAATTATACAATCAACTCCCTCCATCTAATAAGAGAGTCCACGCTTTTGTCTGTATCCTTATTGCCTTCTGCAAAGTGTCACAAATCTTTTTCTAATTTCCTCTTGACTGTTGACTTCTTTCTGTTTTTACTTCTTCTAGGTTTCTTCAAGTTTGATTCTGATTTCGGCTTATCTTGCAGTTGTTACTTATGTAATAGCTTCCACAGGAATTGTTACCAAGGATTGTCAATGTACTTCATCTTTTCATGTGTATTGCTTGACTTGTAGTCATTGTGATATCAATCCTTATCTTGTTCTTCTTCCATAGGTATTGTTTCATTTGAACATCTTATCTTCTAAGAAATAGATATGCAAGATATGTACAAAAACTATGTAAACATGGTATGCACAAGAACTACGAAGAATATTGTTACCTTGTTTTAGAAGAAGTTTGTTTTATCCTGCTTGGCCTTCTTTGTAGGTTCCCTTTCTTCGGCAATTTATGCTTCGTGTGTTTCCTTCCTTTTCTTTAACTCGGGACAATGATTCTTGTAGTGACCATATTTTCGACAGTTGAAGCATTGCATTTTTGACATATCTTTCTCTTGATTTGGTTTCTTCCTTGAGTCAAACTTCTTCTTATTCCTGCATTTCTTGAACTTTGTTGTGTAGGCTTGATCATCATCTTTCCTTTGGAATTTCTCTTTTGCACTAATCCTTGATAATTCTTGTGCACAGCAAGTCCAAAATTCTTCAAATGTGGGATACTCCTTCCTTGTGTTCATGCTTGAGGCAAATGCATCCCATGTCTTGGGAAGACCATTGAGTACCATATTTATCAGTTCCTTCTCTGAAATGATTTCTTCAATAGCTTGTAGTTGATCTCTTAACTAAGAAATTCTCACAAAGTATGATGTTATGCTGTCATCATCATTCATTTTCATGTCACGGAGCTCATTCTTCAGACTCATTACTTGTCCAATGTTTCTGACTGAGAAGAGGTTAGTTAGGGCATCGTACATCTTCTTAGATGAGTCAAGTTGAGAGATGTAGGGTATCAAGTGGTCTTTTACAGAGTCCACTATGATACCCATGGCATTGATGTCACTGTCCTTGAACTTCTCCATAATTGCAATGTTTTGAGGTTCCTTCTCTTTTCCTTCTTCAAACTGTGGTTCCACAATCTTTCCTTTCACGATATCCAATCACTTTATTCTTGGTAAGGATGAGATCAATCCTTGTCTTCCATGCTCTGAAGTTAGAAGCCCCTTCTAACTTGTTTTCTGACTTCATAGAGTAAGTCATGACTGCTTTGACTTGGTCAACCTTTGACTTTGACCAAAAACTCAAACTTGACGTCTTAGCTTGCTGAGAGTACCAGGAGGTGCGCTGGGTTAGGGCATACTAGGCTATCCAGAAATTAGGTCAATATCTTCACTTAAGGTGCCTCAACAAGAGGGTTAGGGTTTCGTTGCAACTGTAACTGAGCAAATCCTCCCAATCTATCTTCCAACGGTTAGATTGTCCGAAGATAGTGTGGGCCCATAACCTGTTAGAAATAATAGATGTGCTCGTTTAACCATAGACAATATAGCAATATTGTCACCCAGCCATAGGCCGAAGCCACCCCTGAGCACCTTAACCTTGATAGAGAGAATAATTTCGGAAGAAAACCCTAGGTCCAAAAGCCAATCAAGGTAGTGTACCACTCTCCAAAGCTAGCGTACCAAGCAGAAAGTCCAAACCATAACTAATAGAAAGTCCAAGCCTAAACCGAGAATACAGGTTGCAGTAGCTGCAGCTGCAACTACTCCCCAGACTTGCGCACTTACCCAGTTTTTGCAGTGCACACTTCTTCACTTTTGTAGTTGCGAGCTGTGTACTCAAAATGAGCTCTGACGTCCTGTATTTATACTGTTTCTCCTGAGTTGTCTAGGCCAACTTCTCATTTTGGAGGCTAAGCACTTAATATTAAATGTTTCTTTTAGTCGACTTGTCTTCTAGGGTTATGTCCAATGCTTTAGGGTTTCTTCTTGCTTCCTGGAATATTCTATTCTCATCAGGGTTACACGTGGAGCTAAATACCTCCCACAACTACCATAATATCAATAGGCATCTCTCCACACTTGCTGTTGTGATGCCTCCTCAAAGCTAGAAGGCTCGGCCTCCAATAGCTCACTCATCAGAGCCATATAATTGGAAAATCTTTGTGGTGCTCTGCTCTCTCTGATCGATGTCCTAGGAGCACCCACGTACTCTCGTGCCTCTCTCAAGGTCTGCTCTACTCATCTGATCTTCCTCCTAGTAGGAGTCTCCTGAACAAGAGGAGCCTGCTGCTCCTCATCCTGATTTGCAATTTTATCATTTGTGCCTGCACCTGTACCCTGTGTCTCCTCAGTCTTCTTAGTCTCTATCTCTTGATCCCCTACTGTTGCTGCACTAGTATCATGAGCCTTCCTCAAGGCTCTGTCCTCAAATCTCACATCCCTCCTAACCACGGTCTTCCTCAAGGAAAGAATGTAAAATTTGTATGGCTTGGAGTTCTCGCTGTGACCAACGAAAATCCCCTTCTTAGTAGTGGCCTTGAGCTTTTTCCTCTTCTCCGAGGGGACATGACAATAGACAAGGCATCCAAAAATCCTGAAGTGTCCAATCTCTGGTCTCCTCCCTGTGAATACCTCCTCAGGAGTCTTCCTCCCCAACGCCTTGTGAGGACTCTTGTTCTGTATGTATACAACTATGTTACAGGCCTTCGCCCACAAGAACCTAGGCAAATACTGATCATACATCATGGCTTTAGCAGCCCTAACAATAGCCCTGTTCTTCCTCTTTGCCACCCATTTTTGTTGTGGGTTGCATGAAACAATCAACTCCCTCTTTATCCCAGCGAAACAGTCAACTCCCTCTTTATCTCGATTCCCAGCACCTGCACAAAAATCCTTGAAGGCCTTCGAGGTGTACTTGCCTCCATTGTTGGATCTCAATGTCTTGATCTTCCTGCCCGTCTGGTTTTCCACAAGAGCTTTGAACTCTTGGAACCGACTGAGAACCTCGTTCTTGGTCCTCATGAAGTAGATCTAGGTCTTCTTGGAATGGTCATCGATGAAGGTGACATCACACTCATACCCAATCAGGGATGGTGATGACATGGGCCCACATATGTCTGAGAGTATCAAGTCTAGGATGCCTTCTGTCCTACTGTCACTATTTGGGAAAGTTGTCTTGGTGTACTACCCCATAGCACACCCCTTGCATACCTCATGATGCTCTGTGCTAAAATCTAGTAGTCCTGTCGCAATCTTTGAGCACCTTTAGTGCTCCATGATGCAAGTGCGCCATCCTCTTATGCCATAACTCTGCCAAGTCACATGCATTGCTCACCAATCCTTAGGTTGGCTCAAACTGAAGCTTATACAACTTCTCTTGCCTGACTCCAATCACTTTAGCAACCTTGGAGTCCTTGGGCCTTATGTACGCTCACCCATCCTAAAATGAGACTACATAGCCCATGTCCTCCAATGTTGAAACTGATATCGAGTTCTTCTTCATGCCCAGTACATCCCTCACCATCAGTGGCTTCCCAGACTCCCTCTAAAATGTGACTGTCCCATGGCCCGCTGCTCGACACTTGGCATTATTTCCTATCTCAATCACGAGGTCCATCTCCTCCTCCTGCACTTCAGTCATGTGACTAGAGGCACCACTGTTTATGTACCACACACCTGAACTGGATGAACTAGAGAGACATGCAGTGAGTGAAAAATCATTCTCGAACCTAGCTGCAAACTCATCAACTTCAACTGAAGTTGATGCTTCCATGTGTGACTTCTTGTTTCCCTTCTTCTTGGTTGGTTACTGACTGGCACAGTGTCCTGGGTTGTGATAGGAAAAACACTTAATCTTGTTGAAGTCTTTCTTCTTTTCTCCCTTAGAGGCTTGACCCCCACTAGGGCCCTTCTTTCCTCTGAACTTTCCCTTTGCAGCTAAGGCAAGATTCTCCTCATCCTCACTCTTTGGTTGGCTATCCTTCGAGGTACCAATTCCCAGCTCAATCTGGGTGAAGTCGTCCCATAACCTCTCCCAATCAGGGACTTTCTCCTGTGCTACAACACCTCTCACAAATATTACCCACTGCTTGGTGAAGCCATTCAAGGCTGTCCTCACCAACTCTGTCTCTTCCAAGGTCTCCCCAACAACTGCCAGTTCATCTCTGATCCAAGTGAACTTGGTGAGATATGTGACAACTGATTCTCCCCTGGCCATCTTTGTGCTTCTGAGTTTCTCCCTGAGAAGCATCTTCCTGCTCTGGTTATCTGACTGGTACAATTTGACTAGGGCCTCCCACATATCCTTAGCTATCTTCTTACTAGATAGATGAGGAATGATGTGGTCTTTGACTCCATCAATAATTATTCGCCTAGCCTTCACATCTCTCCTGAGATGAGCTGGTTGTTGTGTTCAGTCTGCTGGAAGTACTGTTGTCCCTTAAGAAAACTCCCACAATCCTTGTTCCTCCATCAACAAACCAATTCTCTCTCTCCAAGGGCTGAAATTCGAGGCTCCCTCCAGCCTATCCTCGAACCTCAAGCCTACATTGGCCATTATATCAGCTGTCCTGACTCACATGTCCTCTCTGGTAAGTCGACTACCTTGCTGATTTACTGTTGGTCTGCACAACAAATCAACTTGGTTCCTTTTGTATTCAAAGGCTGAGCTCTGATACCATGTTAATTTCCTTTAAACTCAACAAACAAAAATAAAATGCCAATGATTTTTCTTTACCCAGAAATTTATATATGTTGATATAACCTCTGAAAATCATGCATTAAATTTATAACTGAGTTATTTAACTAAAATGAATAGCAAAAGCAATTAGAAACCAAACACATAAAATACGAAAACACCAGAAATACCCTGGAAACCCCAGTGTGGGGAAAACCAACAAAGTAGGGGCTTTATTGTCTTCAGAGGAATTAATTTACAACAAAAAAAAATTCAGAAATTTCTTACAGCCCAACAAACTCGATATGCTTTTTCGACCTTGCTTTTTTGGCCCTGCTTTTTCGGACCAACTTTTTTGGCCCTGAAAAATCGGCCCTCCTTTTTTGGCCTCGGTCTCTGCTAGAACAGCCTGCACTCAGCTCACTTCCTCTGCTGCTAAGTAACCCTTCCTCACTCTACAGAATCGACTTCCTCTTCCTCAACCAACGCCCTCACTCATCAGCTCAACACACAATGTGTTATGTCCTTCACATTCAACCTCCTTTTATCACTCTAACTCACCTTTTCTTGAGTCTTCTAGAAGCCTCCAGAAATTCACTTTATTGAATTATTAATTTCCAAAAAGTCACTTTTCATAAATCTCAGTGAAAAGTCAATAAAAGTCATTTATGACTTTTATACTTTTCCTAAGTTAAAACTTAGGATAAAATAAAAATGTTGATCTGGGTAAGTTAATTATGTCCATCAGCGAGCCTTGGACACATAGGCTATAAGCTGAGACACCTTTTGAGCTACAAAATTAACAAGTGTGACTAAAAGCCTGTATGGCCAATTACCAAGATCAGACTCGCTCTAATACCAAATGCAGTGAACCAATTTGGTTCATACTACACACATCCAAGATATTTGGAATAGTGCAAATAAATCCATAAGGACAATTAAATTAATGTATATAAGAATATGAATATGAATGATAGATGATACAACTAAGAGTGAGGGTCGTATATATCTCTATTACCAACATCGCGATATTGGCGATATTATCGGCAAAACGAGTCTCGACGATATTATCGGGGAAAATATCGCGCTATTTTGGGCACATTGAAAATATCGCAATAATATTGTAGATAGCGCGATAATATCACGCTACGATCCAAAATATCTTTGGCACGCGGACAGGGCCAGAAATAAACCCTGATTTTCACTTTTTTTTTGTCATTTTGCAAGTGAAGTGTGGGGTTTGGAGAGCAAAGAAGAAAAGGGCGTGTTTGTCTTCAGCCAAAGACGAGGAGGAGCGAGATTTTGAGCACTATAACCTGTTTATTGTGAAGTTGGGATTGATTTCTCTCAAGCAAGGGCACATTTGCAGGTATGGGCAACAGTTTGTACCATTTTTTTTTTATTTTTTTTTAATATTTGCTATGTATCCTTCATCTTGGTAGTTAGGGACTGTTGTTTTTAGCTACCATAAAATTATTTTGGAGTGTGGATTGATTTCCAACAGTTTTTTTTATATTCTTGCAAATTTATGATAGGTTTTTTTAAATTATCAGTTTTCAACTTTTCCCCCATTTTGAACATTTGTATTTAGTAATTTACTATTACAGTTTACAGTTAAATGGTGATTTTAATTTTTTTCCCCTATTTTTGTGCCCTAGGTTTGATCACTTGAAGATTGAAAATGCCGAGAAAATTGGATGCTATGTGGGAATATGGTGATCTCGAGGGGGGTTTTAATCGACAAACTTTGTATTGCAAGTTGTGTAAGGTGAGAATGATGGGGGGAATTACCCGGCTGAAATACCACCTTGCAAGAATCCCGGGACATGAAGTGGATATTTGCCCAAAGTCAACCCCGGAAATCATGCATATTGCCAACAAAGTGCTTGAGGATTTGGGTTTAACCAGAGATTACAACAAAGCCAAGAAAGCTCAATTTGCAAGGACAGGTGGAATATCTGAGGAGGGAAGTTCGGCGGTTTCAATTCCACCTTCTACCTCATCGTATTTTGTTTCTAGAACCACACCTGGTGCACAACCTTCTATCAAGTCAATGGTAAAACAAAAGGAGAAGGAAGAGGATGATAAGTTGGTGGGTAAGTGTTTCTTATGGAGTGACATTC
>SNQJ01S0278384.1:0-11330 GCA_010110895.2 Picea sitchensis | reverse complement strand
GCTGCTCCCCATGCAGCATTCTCCAACATAGTAAATGTTATTTCCAATGCATTGGACCATTTCCATCTGAACGGATCCATTGTACTTGTAGGAGACTTCAATATTGACATGCTACAAAACACTGGCAAAACAAAAGAATTGCAAAACTACATGTGCAAATACAGTATGCGGTTTCTTCTGAACAACACAGCCCATCTGCAAAATGCACTTATTGACCATGTTTGGTCCAATGTGCCCATTTCTCAATACAATATGTTTGTCTTAGACACATATTGGTCTAATCACGATACAATTGGTATTGCACTNATGACAAACTTATTGCAAACTCATATTTATATGTTTCAAAGCATATCTGTATCCTTGATTTCTACACATAGAGTTCTGGTGAGCATACAAACAGTCTTCTACTCTAACTATAAAATATACATTGTACAAAAAAAGAAAAAATAAGGTACAACCTCAAAAAAATTATTTGTGACTCTATTCATCTTATTCATAGTAGTTGCCTTTTTCTTAACATCTGAGCTTATGTTCATATCTCTTTTGTTTTGTACTTTTGTTGATAGAAACATAAAGGAAAACTAGAAGGCGCAAAGAACTCCTACCCAGAGATGTACACGAATCAATGCAAAGGTGCATTCTTTTTCTGCCTGTGTTCCATAATAAATAGTTTTTCCTTTACTTTCTCTGAATTTGTCAAACTTGTTTGCAGGTCTGGTTTTTTTTTTTTTTTTAAGCGCCGAGAAGCCACTACGTTGCACGTCCGCCATCCAGCAAAACTGCAATGTTGAGACACTCAACCCGCAAGTCCATTTGTCAATATGTATATCGCCCAACTATAATTTCTATTTGCAAGACACAGAACATTAGAGGCACGGTGTGCAGCTCGCAAGTGCGCGATCCAAATAACTGGCTAAGTTTGGAATAAGGTATCTGTGCATCATAAGAAATTTGTAGGGCACCGAACAATAGAGACCTGTTTCTAACCCTGCCAACCCGACAACGTGCGATGCACAAACTGTACATGCTCTATAAATTCTCAGCCACCCAGCAAGTCTGCTTGTCAATTTGTATATCGCGGAACTGTATGTGCTATTTGTAAAACACGGAACAATAGAGGCCTATTTTTTGACCCCTCTCGTCCAAGAACCCACAAGTATGGAATGTGATATCGGTACATGATCTATAAAATCTCATGTACATACTTTATAAAGGCACATATTTACTTTTGCCTCGTTTCTACACACATTGATCTAGTAATCACAGATTTGGTGTTGCACGTGAATTATGAAATGTGCAGTGGGATTCGGACGGAGCCCTTTGCTTTGCTTAGGCAATTTTGAACCCGCCAGCCCGAGAACGCAATTTCTATATGGCAAAAATCGACCCAATGTACAGCCTGCAAATATGTATTGCTTGTTTGTGGGAGCCCACCAGCCCTGGAGTAGAATGTTGAGTCGGTCACCTCGCAAATTCGCTTCTCAATTTATTATCATAAGATATTTTCAAGGCATCGAACAATAGAGCGTCGTTTTTTACCCCGCCAGCGCGAGAACCCGCGATCCAAACACTGTAGATGGTCTATCAAATCTCGTCCATCTCGCAAGTCCACTTCTCAATGTGTATATCGCGGAACTTTGTGTGCTACTTGTAGAACACCGAACAATAGAGGCCTTCTTTTGAACCCGCCCGCTCGAGAACCTGCGATCCCGAACCATGCACTTTCAGACTTGGCCATTCCTTCCTTGCTTGTTCTTCCCCGTGGTCGTTACCTTCGCATGTGTGCATGATAAAAATTATTGTTTATATGTGTGTGTGTCTTCTTTATAAATCTTTAATGCTAACAGGCATCATGCAGCTACCATCTAAGCTGTCATTGATGCGCGTAAGGCTCGAGAAGTTTTTCCACTAATGCAATTTTTGCGAATCATTTTCTTCTCCCTTCCCAGTTTTAATTTCAATGCCATGTAATGTCATTCACACGCCGCTAGCTTTATTCCTTCACGAAACCTCCAATTGCTTCCCAGTGTTAATTTCAAATACCATGCAATGTCATTTGCACCCCGCCAGCTTGGTTCGTTCACGAAACCTCCTATCCTTAAATGTTGTTGGTGGTAACCCTAACCTTCACACTTCTAAGTTTGCAATAACTACGCTTTACTTCTAACAGGTCACCATACAACATGCATAGATATTGTCATTAAGGAGGAGATTTTCCATCCGCACGCATTGAAGCAATGTTTGCGGGGGGTTATATTGTCCCCTCCATTTCTTCATTTCAAACAGCGTCTGGAGCCAGCCAACCTTTTGATAAACTACTTTCAACAGCTCGATAGCAGTTTTGTAGAGATATAGTGAACATTTTCCTCAAGAGCTTCCCGTGAAAAAGAACGGAAAAAGAATTGTAGGGGAGGCGGAGCAGCCCAAAATTTACCTCAAAACATGGATCTTGACGCTGATCTGGAAAGCATATTCTGCAACCTTGATCAACCCACACACGCAATTCATCATGCCTGCTTAATGGACATGGTTGCTACTGAAATTTTTTACGAAGATGAATCCTTAGTATTCCAGAGCATTGTTTTTGAAACCGAATCAAAAAAATTAATCATTGAAAAAAGAAATGTAAAAAATAAGAAAAGAAAACATCGTTCAGAACTTGACTTGGACAATATGCACACATCCAAAATCTCTGAACTTCACAGGACAACCGGAGATGCTCTTCATGATTCCGTTGGAGTCATTGAAGCCAAAAATGCCAGACTAAAGAACCAGATTAAGGAATTAGAGGAAGCTTTGTTTCCTATGCCATTGCTTGGCAGTTCCTTGGAAATAGTCATTCCTGTGACTACGTGCACCCCTGCAACAAATCTAAAAGGGTCCTCCAACTTCCTCGCATCTTGTAGACGATATGTCGAGAAAAATATCAACAAAATAATAGAACTGATTGCCAAGGCCTGGGAAACATCACAGAATATGGATTCCTTGGGAAGCAGGGCACATAACTTGCTCCTACTTCTGCAGACGGATTTAAAGAATGAAGAAACTTTCTATGTGCACTCGGTCATCCCTTTCGCCTTTCATGTCAACAACATGCCAGAGACGAGAAGAAGACAACATGATCTCTCGTCCAAAAAAAGGCTCACTCAATTAGAAGCATGTTGGAAACAGAAAGTGAAGAACCTGTACCTAATTATGCAATCGTGTGAGTAAGCAATATCAAAGAAAGAAACATTATTCACAAAGCTCACCAAAATAGACTTAGCAGGAAAGAAAAACGGCTTCCAGGACCCTAGCTTAATCCTCAACTCGCTGACGTTAACCAAGCAAGTTTTTGATCAACAAGTTGATAATTTGAAGGCCTTGTCTTTAGAAATTTTTTATAGAATTGTTGAATATGATGAAGAAGAGGTGGACAACTGGCTAGTCGAGTATTCGCTACAGAATGGAGACATTCATGAAGGTCTGTGTAAACTTTCAATTGATCTAAGCGAATTAGAAAATGAAGTTTTCAACATTCAAATCCGCAATGATCAACGCCGCCCCCTTGAGAAGCTATATTGAAGATAACTTGAAGTGGATCAACCACGAAATCCAACAGGCAAATGCATAAATCCTCTGTGTATCAATCCAGTTATTGAAGCAGGTTGCCCACAAAAACCAGCAGGGAAAGGCGTGACCAACCAAACACAAAAATTACTTATATGTACCATCCCTATAAGTGTATAGTGATAGTCCTTTCTTTATCAATCCAATTATTCTTTTTCTGAGTAGAAATCTATAGACAAAAACTAATCTTCGCATTTCTACTTTTCAGGTATTACATTCTAGCGTGTCCAACTTCTTTCCACACTCCTATTTCTTGTACATATTTTTGTTATGGTCTGCAGGAGCCCCAATCCCAATCTATATGACAAACACATTTACATTTCCAGCGATATGTAACAAACTATTATTTTTTCATATATTCCAAATAAAACTATTCTTTTGTCTCCTTATATATTTATGTCTTCCTGGATTTTTTATCTTCAGCTATGCTGAATGTGAAGTCATTCTGTTTATTTTATCTCTATTCTCTTTTTTTTCTTTTTCAAAATAAAGTATGACATAAATCACTCACTCAAATTCGACATATCATATTTCACACATATATATGTTTCTTTAAATTTCCAGGAATATGTAACACGTTTCATTTTTTTCCAATTTTCAGTCCGCCAGCTCGACAACCAGCGCTCCAAAAACTGCCTAAGTCTGTAATCTGGGCTCCGTCACACTATATAGAATGAAGGCTTCGTACATGCTCTATAAAAGCACATATTTTGTATGTATAAAAGTAAATATCTACTTTAAAAAATTACATTTTTGCTATGTACAATTTATGCTCTCCAAGAACCTATAGTATGATACATTCCAATTTATTGTATCCACGAGCCCCTATTTTAAAGAAAACTAATTCGGGAATGCTATTCATTTGGTCCTCCTGTCCACCACCCTGTGTAACAGACATTGGTACTATATTTTTTGTACATTTGTCCACCACCGTGTGTAAAACCTATGTAAAGAAAAGTAATTCCCGACTGTTAAATTTTTGGGACACGAGCCCCTTGAAATTCAAATAGTCTGCAGGCCCCATTATCAATTTGTACATCATGAAACTCTCAATGCTATTTGAAGGTCATGGAACAACAGAAACCCGCTTTTCAGGTCTCCAGCTCAAGAACCCGCGATCCAAAAACTGGCTAAGTATGGAATGAGGGTTCTGTCTATGCTCTAATTCGGGAAGGCTAGTTTTCCTCCTGCTTTTATGCGTTCCTAGATTTTTCATTTTCATAATGGACTATGACATAAATCGCTTACTCAAATTTAAGATATCAGATTTCACTTATATATATATATATATATGTGTGTGTGTGTGTGTGTGTGTGTGTGTGTGTGTGTGTGTTTCTTTAAATTTTCAGCAATATGTAACACGTTTTATTATTTTTTTATATAAATGTCGTAAAATTGTGTTCACTACTTTCTTTCTACTCAAACGTAAAGAGATTGTCATTTCTTGCATCTTTGCAACATGTCCTGCACAATGTTTGTCACAAAGGCCCTTAAAATTAAAATAGTCTGCAAGCCCGCTTTTTAATTTGTACACCGCGTATCTCTCCCTACTCTTTGTAGGACATGGAATGAGGGCTCTGTCGTTGTTCTATAAAATCTCATCCCCATACTTTATGAAAGTACATATTTCGTATCTATAAAAGTAAATGTCTACTTTAAAAAATTATGTATTTGCTATGTATAGTTTATGGTCTACAGGAACCTATAATTTCATAAATTTCAATTTCTTGTGTCGAGGAGCCCCTGTTTTAAAGAAAATTAATTCGGGAATGCTATTTATTTCGTTCTTTTTCCCACCGCCCCATGTAACAGACACTGGTACTATACTTTTTGCCCTCTTTTCCACCAGCGTATGTAAAACCTATGTAAAGAAAACTAATCTGCAAATGCTGAATTTTTGGGACACGAACTCCTTAAAATTCAAATACTCCGCAAGTCTGATTCTCAATTTGTATATCGCGGAACTATTGGTGCTATTTGTAGGACACGAAAGAACAGAAGCACGTTTTTCAGGTACCCAGCGCGACAACCCGCGATCCAAAAAATGCCTAAGTCGAGAAGCCGCTTTTTTAAAGAAGACTAATTCATGAATCATATTTGTTTCATACTTTTCTCCACCAGCCTATGTAACAAACATCAGTACTATTTATTTATTTTTTACTCCAGTAGCATATGTAAAAAGGAAAACTAATTCGGGAATGCTAAACTTGTTCGACACGAGCGCCTTCAATTTCAAATAGTTCACAAGTCTGTTTGTCAATTTGTATATCGCGGAACTCTACGGACTATTTGTAGGCCACAGAACAATAGAAGCCCAATTTTCAGCCCGCCAGACCGAGAAGTCGCCATTCAAAAATTCTAGTCCTCAAAGCAGCATGTCAATTTGTATATCGTTGAACTCTTGGTGGTATTTGTAGGCCATGAAACAACAGAAGCCCAATTTTCAACCTGCAATCCCGACAACCCGGAATGAAGCTTCCGTGCATACTTTATATATCTACTTCATCAAATTACATATTTGATTTTTGTAGGCCACGGAACAACAGAAGGCCAATTTTCAGCCCCCTAGCCCGAGAACCCGCGATCCAAAATTTCAAATAGTCCACAAGATCGCTTGTCAATTTGTATATCGCGGAACTCTCAGTGTTATTTGTAGGCCACAGAACAACATAAAACCAATTTTCAGCCCGAGAACCCGCGATCCAAAAATTCAAATAGTCCGCAAAATCTCTTCTCAATTTGTATTTCGTGGAACTCTCGGTGTTATTTGTAGGCAACAGAACAACAGTAGCCCAATTTTCAGCCCACCATCCTGACAACCCGAAATGAAGCTCCCGTGTCTTTGTTTTAAAGAAAACTAATTCAGTGTTGGTAGTCTTTTTATGCTTTTGTCCACGAACCTATGGCAACACAATTTTCAGCCTGCCAGCCCGACAACCACAATGGTCTATATATCTACTTAATCAAATTACATATTTGGTATCTAGCAGCTCTTCTTTGTAACATACGTACGCCCTTAAATATCAAATAGTCCACAACTCCAATTGTCAAATTGTATGTCGCGGAACTCTAGGTGCAATTTGTAGGCCACAGAACAACAAAGCCTGAATTTCAGCGCACCAGCCCGTTACTACTATTTCTGTGTATTTTTTCCACGGTCATATGCAAAGCATATCTAAACAATAGTCATGCCCACGTGTCTATACTCCTCATTTATTCCCTTTCCCGTAGATGGGTTGCTAGTACAACACACGCGTCAAGCAGAGCAGCCAGGAGCGATACTCTGTGGCATCAACAATGTGACGACCGTGTGACAATCACTCCCAACTGCCTAATCAATTCAAGTTCATCTCGCTCGAGGCATGGCGCCATTACTCTCAGTGCACTCTGCTCTGCCTTTTCATCCTTTCGACGGACCAACACCCTCGTTGCGCCTTTACTCTGCGTGTGCGGCCATTTATGGAACCTCATCAGTTGCCCGGCCTATTTCTTCTCATTATTTTCTTCTTTTTATTCTCAGATATCGGCTTCCTGCCCAACATTTCCCTGCTCTGCATTTGTCTTGCCCTGCTATGTTCCTGTCACATTTTCTCTCTCCCACTGTCCCAGAAATGCCTCAGCTACAAAGGAAGTCCAAAGGCCGACTAGCCTGCCAGCCAAACCGACCCCGCCTGGTCCTGCATCCCCCACCTACTCCCTCCCTGTTATCCTCCTCCTCTTCAGCCACCTCGTCCTCCTCCCTGACGCAGTCAACTCAAATTCCCGCATCTCTCCCGCCCCTTCCTGCGTCCCTTGCCAACAGAATGGAGAAGTTGGACTGCTCAGGGGCCTCACTGAACAACAACCCAAGACCTTTAGTCAATTCCACATCTGTTTCACACCCAGGCCCTTTGGCCCCTTCCAACTCTCCGACCACCCAGTCGCTTCATGACCAGCTTCATGACACCCAATTTCAGATGGATGGTCTGGAAGCGAGTCAAAATTTGCGACGGCAACCCCAATCTCGAGCGGGTTCCAATGCTGACCCAGAATGCGAGTGGAAAACAGGTCTTGCACTGGTGCAGAGCCTGGTATTCGACCTGCGTCAGGACATGGACAACCTATGGTTCTGCCTACAGAGCCTGGATGGCAAAGCCTCTCGACTCCTGCAGTTGTTCTCCGCGTTACAAGGTGCTCATCTCCTCGCACCAGAGGCAACCCAATTAGCAACAACCCAAGCAACAACGACCTCAGCACCAGTGTTGCCACTGGAAAATTCGAGCCACGCAGACACAGACTGCGAGGACCAGAGGCTTCCATCACACCTGAAGGACGTCCAGAAGGAAGAGCACCTGCCATCAGAGACGGAGAACGATATGCAACTAGACTGCACACCACTCCAGGAGGAGCCACCTCCTCCTGAGGACACGACATTTCGCGCCTTTTACATGGCCGCGTCGCCGCACTATAGCCCATGCCAGTGATCTCTATTGTTTTTTTCTGGTGTTTTGTCATGTGCATGCCGACCTTTCATGCATTTTTCCATGGTTATTATAATTAGGCTATCTACACTTTCTACAGTTCTAGCGCCCACCCTTATGGGCCAGAATTTTGAACTCTTTTTGTAGCAATGACAATCTACACTTAAGTTATGAAGCGGTTTGCCTGGCTGAGCTGGTTTTCCCTCAGGGCAGCTTAGTATTTACAGCTTGAAACCATGTAATTATCTATACTCCTTCATTTTGACAGACTTTTATACAATCTTACTTATAAAAAAAAAAATATTGAATAAAATTTAAAAAATAGCTTATACTATTCATTAACGAAGACATGTTATAACATTATATAAATTACTTTAAATCTCCATACAACGTTATAATATTCTATAAATTTCTCTATGTCATGTATATCACAGAATTGTTCGCTGCAAAATGCATATGACGGAAGTCTTTCGTGCAAAATGTATATCACGTAACACACTGGACATGAAAAGTGTGAACCCAGAACTCCGCCAACCCGCAACTGCATAATTGTTCAGTACAAAATGTATGAAGTTTTATAGCATTATACAAATTAGTATAAATCTTCGTACAATGTTATAATCTTCTATAAATTATTGTCTCATGTATATGATGTAATTGTTGGGTGCAAAATTCCTATTGTATGCTAATTTTTTGGTCTTCAACGACGTTGATGTTTTAAATGTTCATGTAATTTCCAGAGATATGTAACATACATTATTTATTTTATAATAAGTTTGCATAGTTCGCAAGCCCACTTGTCAATTTGTATAGAGCACGGAACAACAGAGGCCCATTTTTTAAACCAACAACCCGAGAACCCGCGATCCAAAAACTAGCTAAGTATGGAATGACCGCTCCGTCCATGCTTTGTAAACCATGTGCAAAGAAAACCAATTCGGCAATGCTATATCTTTTTTGTCCAAGAAAAGCCTCAGTTTTAAAGAAAAATAGTTCGACAATGCTAATTTTTTGGTGGTTTTCTCCACGAACCTATGTAACAGAGCTTATTACTATTCTATTGTATAACTAACATTATTAATTTATGATGAATTTCTATAGTCCGTCACTCCGCCTGTCATTTTGTATATCGTGGAACTGTCGGCCCTATGTGTAGGCCACGGAACATAAGAGGCCCAACTTTGAACCTGCCACCCCGAAAACCCGCAATCCAAAAACTAGCTAAGTATGCAATGAGGGCTCCGTGCATGCTCTATAAAATCTCATCCCCATACTTTATAAAAGTACAAATTTTGTATGTATAAATCTAAATATATACTTTATACAAGTACATATTTCGTATGTATAAAAGTACATATTTACTTTACTATGTTCTACATGAAAACCACATCTACTTCAACTTTCTACCCACGTGTCTCTACTACCTCACATTTACTCCCATCCCAACCTGGTAGGGACTCCACTGCCATGCAGCGCTTGTTAAAAAAGGGGGGTCATGAACCTTTAATGATGCCCTAAGTGTCTTGATTTAGTGGGTTTTCATTTTCAATTATTAATCGCATGAGGCAACTTTCAACAACACAATGAAGAATCCTTGGGATGGGTGAACAAAGGACACATATCACACCTCACATCATGCGAAGGGCATTATGGATCGTGGTCATTGAATGCACATTCATTGTTTGGTACAGGCACTGTGGGATAATCGTGGGTTCAAGTTGAGTTTGGTGCAATTCCCGTTGGTTTAATTTTGCGCCTACCTAGTGAGTAATTTTGATTGTTTTGGGCAATTTATTGGATTTTTTTTATTCACACAATAGCCATTTCTAAGAGCAAGGTGTCGAGGTATCTAAGTCTCCCCTGCTCTGTTTTCTTGGCTAATATTTGTTGTGGATATTCGTGTTATTCCTTGCCCATTGGTAATTTCCCTCTAAAGGTTTTCTAGGACACAGACATTGTGTGAATTTTGGAACCTACAAGTTGGTTTAGGTGTTCAATTTGGGGAAGTTTGTAAGCAAATAATTGAGGAGGTGGGAATCTGTTCCTTGGGGAATTCCACGTTCTCCATCAAATGCACTATCTATGGGCGTCGAGCTTATTTAGGTACTAGTACTCTGCTTAATTTTATTACATCTAGCTCAAACCATTTGGAAATTCGCAGTGATAGAGTGGCAGTTGTCAAGGGATGGAGTTTTAAAGATGTTTGGGAATATATTTTAGCAAAGACTTTGTGTTTCAAACCTAGGCACAATATTGTGAGCTTTTCTTTGTCCTCAATTTCTCAAGAAAGGACTTCAACTTTCAAGCGCAGTGGATTTATTATTGACATTTTGGACTCAAACTTCTAGACTCATCAAAGTTCTAATAGCATCCTCCTCTTTAATCCGAATAGAAAATTTGGTGTTATTATTGTCTTTCCATATCATCTCTTTTGTGTAGGTTTGGCCAACATGGAGACTACGGAAGTGCATGAGCTTAAAAGAGTCACGAGACATCATGAAAATCTCATTCAATCCAACAGAAGCGCACTACTCTTGGATGGATTTTCGAGATATAGCCAAGTCATGGTTGAAACGGAAGATGTACTCAAAACAACATTAACATGGGGGAAATGGAGAGATAAGGTTATGTGTAGACGTTATAAATTTGAATAAGGCTTCTCTCAAAGACAACTACCCCTTCCGTAAGATAGATCAGATATTGCAAAAGGTGGTCAAGTCTAAAAGGAATTCAATATTGGATGAATTTTTTTTTAGATATAATCAAGTCAAGGTTGACCTAGAAGATGTGCTCCAAACAACATTCACAACTCTATGGGGCACGCATATGTGAGAATCACATTTTTCTTGATGAATGCAAGGACAAATTTCCAAAGGGCTATGGACTACGTCTTTGCAAAGATTAATGATCAATTTATAGTGATATACTTGGATGATATGACAATGTTTTCTAAGAGGGAAACAAAGCATCTGGAGCATTTGAAGAAGGTTTTTGAAACGTGTAGAAATTTGACATTTCCCTCAATCCAAAGAAAGATTTCTTTGGGATGGTGTGTTGGTGCAATTATTTGCATAATATATTACCAGACATAAATTATCAACCGGGATTCGTAATAAAAGAGTTGATGCACTATGTGTGCCGATAACATATAGGTTCCTATGTCTGATGAGTATAGTTCAATCAAGAAAACCATATAAAAACCAATACTTTGTTTTCACACTTCAAAGATAACACTCTTCACACAATTCATAAATTAGAAAG
>SNQJ01S0278381.1:0-11331 GCA_010110895.2 Picea sitchensis | reverse complement strand
TCCCAATTTGTATATGTAGTAGAGCATCAAAATAGGGTCTAAAGGTTTAATTTTCAAATCAAACTGTGAGCAGAATTAGAATAATTTCAATTACAATTAGCACCAAGTCGACCTCGGATTTTATAGTCATGAAAATACTTGACATCATGCATCCCTCCTTACAAGTTAATAAGTAAGTCAAAATATAATTGTTTCTTATCACTACAAATATACACTAGAATGACGAAAAATCCAAGCTAACATGCACATAAGAAAAGAAAAACACTTTCATTACACTATAGGAACAAAACCGTACATCCAACTCACTTAAATAAGATAAAACCCCTTCTAACCTATTTATTGATTTGATAAATAAAAAGTGCATGAAAAGCATCATTCCATTATATCCTAATTGAACTAAGATCCCAATGCATTGATCTCTAAGTCACTTCAACTAGTAGATTTATATTCCCCTCCTCCCTTCCTTACTCATCAGTCCTTTGTGCCTCCCTTAATTGAACCTCTTTTGATTCCTAAGAAAACCTATAATATTGAATCAACACATGTATCCCCTATGGATTTGCATGAAGGAAATGATTCACTCCCAAATATCAACCGTATGTAGTGTTGAATTGGAAAAAGGAAAACCAACAATAAGAGGAGGATGAAGTAGAATAAGAAAGAATCCCAAAGAAAACTAGGAGGAAAACAAGCAAGGCATTTTAATTGACTAATTAGGCTCTATATATACCTAATCATGTGTCGTAGATCCATAATTAGGCGGAAAATGTCCTTAACTAGGACATATGGATCCCTGTTAGGCCCTAAATATACAAACAATCCTTGTAACTCCCAAAATAGGCCATGTAGATCCACAATTAGGCCCTAAATATATGGATTAAGGGAACAATCCATGGTTTATAGCCTTAAACTAGGGCTTGGGCCATACAGGCCATCATTTTTACACCTAATCCTTCAAATTTGGATTGTACTCAACCCTCCAGAAAAGTTTTCTATCTACAAAGCATGTCTTATAGTTTAGGGCCTTGTAAATGGCTTCTTAGCCCAAAAAACATTGATAATAAGATAAATCACTAGTTTTTTTCCCAAACCATGTCTTGGACCATAAAAAACATCCATGTTTCATCCTAACGTTTAAATTGGGTTCATTTTCCTGTTGTAGGGAAATTATTGTGCCTCTAGGGCCTATATTATGGTCTATTGATTCATATATGTCTTATGAGCCCCAAAATCATGGATTGGGGACTAAATCCTATATGTCTTCAACCCCAAAGCATGGCTTGAATTACAAGAACCATTTATATTGTGCACAATCCTTGAAATTTGATTTATATTTCTCCTATAAGGCATACATTTAACTTGAAAACCATGTAACATCGTTCAAAGCCACATGCATGGCCTCTAAGCCCCATGAATCATGTATTAGGTGCTAAATATTTAGTTCTTCATCCCCAATTCATGGCTTAGGCCCCAAGGATCATTCTTGTTGCGCTCAATATTTGAAGTTGGACCTAAAATCCTCCTTGTTGCAATTCATGTGTCTCATCATGACCAAGTATCCTTAACAATGTTCCATGTGCCCAGGGAAAGCATGACAAAAATGACCTATTAATTAGAGCCTTTGGAATGACTGGCCAATGTTCTATGATGCAAGTGGCCTATTTCTCCATTTGACTCATATATGTGGTTATAAGATGCATGATAAAGTTAGTCATTCGTATTTTTTAGGGGAAAGGAAGACAATGTAATAGACAACATGTCAAACAAAGGCACTCATTTTTTCGTTTGTTGAAGGTCACTTATAGGGGCTTTATAGGGATATAATTGGGAAGCTCTTGAGGGTCTATCAATCAAATGGTATGTTAAAATTAGGAACCGTAAGTCATTGCATGTGTAGATCAAAACAATAAATGGCCTCCTCTTAGAACCATGTCCTTGAGGATAGCATAGAAAAAATGAACTAGTAATTAGAGCCTTTGTCATGACAAGTGAACGTTTCACCAAGTAATTGCCCTCTTCCAATACAAGCAACTACCATGCATGGAATGAGAAGTTTGTTGTTAGTGTTATTCCATGGACACAAATAAATGAAATAAGCACCATGTCAAATGAATATATGTTTTTCCCCATTTGAAGTTCAATTTTAGGATCCTTTCGGGGACAAAGTCCTTGAAAACTATGAAGGAAATATTTATCAAACACTATGGCACAATTGGGATCCATAATTTGTAATGTGTGTATCTCATAGTGATTAAGTGGTCTTTGCGAGGAACCACATGCTTTAGGTGAGCATGGTGAAAATCAACTGCTATCTAAAGTTGGTCAAAGGCATGGTGGGTTAGTTTTTTTCGATGGAAATGGGCACTTGTAAAATGGGTTTTTGGTGTAATTATGGAAATAAGATATGTGAGAAAGGTTGTCATCATTTTCCATGGAGATATACGACATATTATAATGCATGCCAAACAAGGGAAAAAAGATTCCCCCCCTAAATCAACCAACCATCTCCCTAAATGGGTGCCTTAGACACATGAGAAAGGATTGACAGGTGGGCTCTTCATGAGATTAGAAAGTTAAACTGGGATGGCCCCTTACGTGGACGTCATAAAGACCCCCCAAAAACGTAGAGAACTGGTATAGTTTTGCTGGCAAGTGGATTAAGACGTCGAGCATAGGATTCTTCCTAAAAACGCAGGGAACAACTATCAAATCATTGGGAAAGTTGATTGAAGGCACATAGCATAGGATTCTTCATTAAAATGCAGGGAACAACTATCAATCGTTGGGCAAGTGGATTGAAGGAACAAAGCATAGGATTCTTCACAAAAACGGAGAGAACAATTGTCAAATTCGTTGAGGGAACAAGGACGAAATCAATATGTTAAATTCGAAGGCAATTCGCTGAGAAACAATATGTTAAATTCGATGAGGGATTCAAGAAGAATTAGCTTGCTAAAGAAGGAAATTTGCTGAGAAACATAAGGTTAAATTCGTTGAGGGATCCTGGATGAATTCGAATGGGTAAAGAAGGCAATTCCCAGAGATCTAAAAAGGGAAAAACGCAAAGAAGAAAGATGCCATTTCGTCGGGAAAGAGGAAGAAGGCGCAGAGACAATTGTAGCATTGAGGAAAAAAGGGAAACGTAGTACAGAATGTATTAAAACGCAGAGACATTGCCAGCGCTAAGGGAAAAGGGAACACGATCCCGAAATGTAATTAAAACACATAGATACATTCAATTCGCAAAGGGCACTAACAATCGCCAAGTTCTCTATGAATTTCGCAGAGGATAATGATTGGATTTCGTTGGGCAAGAGGGTTAGAAACGCTTAGACAAGTAAATAGAGTTTTCGCAAGGACACTAAAGGTAAGTAACGCTGAGACAGTAAAGTAATCGTAGAGGAAATAAAGGTAAACGAAAGGAGGTTTTTCTCCGGGGTAAAATCGTTGTGGGAAAAGATATAACAATGGTTAAGTTGGGTGTGCCATGAAGGGTTGCCAATTAGATACAAAATAATTATTAAAAACAAATTAAATAACTCATGTCATAATCCATGAATTTTCTCTAGTTACACTCGACTCAAGATACCCTTCTATGCTTACACATTTTTGTATGCTTTATTCATTTCTTATTTTAATTTCTAGTTTGGTATTTTATGCAATACATGTGTATTGTATTAATTTTTTTAGATTTATTTTATCAATTTTAATCTCTTAAGTTGGTTTACCTTTTTCTTATTTCATCTAATTTGTAATTTAGTTTTTGTCCTTTCATTAACTTAGACTTAGGCTTAGTTAAATTTTTATTTGCAAAATATTACACCATTAGGGATTATGATTAGTAAATTCAATCTTTAATTAATTGATTAATCAATTAATTAATTCGGCAGTGCTCAAGATTTTATAGGTTTAACATTCGCTCAAAATTTTCTAGGCCACTTAAATTCATTGACTCACATTTTTAAATACCGCGATGTGTCCTTCAAGATGCACTATGTGCTTCAAGGGTGTCACTCTCCTTTGATTCATATTTTAATTACGCGACGACATCGTAGATCTCTCGAATTAGGTAATCGTTAACCTACAATTTGAGCCATGACGAAAGTGCTAGTAGGATGTGACAGAGATGTTGCCAGACCTCTCTCTTAATATCTGGTTGTTGTGCATGGCCCCTTTACTCCTTATGTGAGTCTGATTATCAAGCAATCATTATCTTGCATCCATCAACAAAACACTGTCAATGATCCATAAACAACATCATAATATATCCTATCATATGTCACATGCATAAATAAAATACTAAAACTAATACAATCCACTCCGTGACGTGATCCAGAGTCCAAGGAGGTCCATTGATGCCATTGGCATCCTCAAACTATCAAGTGTCCTACACACTTAGGGGAAACTCATCAATAATATCTGTCAATACATAGATATCAAATAACATAACATCATAATCCATCATAATCCATCAACATCATCATAAGAATCCATTAGCGAACAAGCAACCATATACTAAAACCGGATCACTTGCATGTAAGTGTCCTCAAAGAATAAGTCAATAGCATGTGCTCGCAAGAGAGGGATGTTACATACACCCCCTCTTGTTTTAAACTTTATCCCGAAGTTTCACAGTGTATATATGTAGTAAATAAGGCATCTAACAAGATCTAAATGTCTAACTATAAAAAGAAATGGAAATTGTTGACACATATCATATTCTTCCTCTCAGGTGGTCGAGTGTGGAATATAATTTTCCCACTGGACCTTGACATGATCGATTGTTCAATGCCGTAGTTGTTGAATGTGATTGTCCAGAATGTGGATTGGATCCGCCATGAGTGCACCCTCGTCCGACACCTGCAAGGAACTCATGTCAATCACATGTGTAGGATCACTAACATAATGTCTCAAAACAAATACATAAAAAAAATCATGCATATGCCTCAAAGAATTAGGTAAGGCTATTCGATAAGCCACATGCCCTTTATTTTCCACAACTTCGAAAAGTCCCACACACCTAGGAGAGAGTTTAGCACCCTTTCCAAACTTGATCAAACTCTTGTGTGGTTTCACTCACAAGAAGACTCGATCACCAACTTCATAATTACAATCAATGCGATGCGCATCGGAATAACTCTTGTGTCGATCTTGCGCTTCTTTAATCATTTGTTGTATCGTTTTCGTTTATTCTTCCATTTCTTGGATCGATTCTGGTCCTACCAGAACCCTATCCTCAATTCAATTCCAACTCAAAGGCGTTTGACACAGTCGCCCATAAAGACTCTCTAATGGAGCCATCTTAATGGTGCTTTGATAGTTTTTGTTGTACACATACTCTATCAGTGGCAAGAACTCTTCTCAACACTTTTGTTGGTCCATCATGTATATACGCAACATATCTTCCAAAATCTAGTCCGTTCTTTCTCTCTACCTATCTGTCTCAAGGTGATACGCTATAATAAAAGTTAAGTTGGACTCCCAAGGCCTTTTGTAAACTACTCCAAAAATGTCCTATAAACATTGATCCTCTATCATATATGATCATTTTAGGCACGCCATGAAATCTCACAATTTTCCTGATACAAACTCTAGCTATGTCTGGCACCTGATACGTCATATAAACAGGGATAAAATGTGAAATCCTCATCAGAGTGTCAACTACCACGAAAATTGAGTCGTGCCTCCATGTCGTCAGTGGAAACCCAACAATAAAGTCCATTGAAATGACCTCCCATTTCGATTCTGGAATAGCATGTGGTTGTAGTAATCCTGTTAGATGTCTATGTTCAGCCTTCACTTGCTGACATTATAGACATGAACTATGTTTTCATTTATTCCTTTCTAGAGGAATAAGGGCTTAAGGTTTTCCCTCATCTTCATGACTCTTGGATGAGCCATGTACCCTTCTCTATGAGCCTCGCTTAATATCAAACTTCTTAATTCTCTTTTAGGCAATACGTAAATCCAATTACTATACCTCATTAATCTGTCGTTATCCAATGTAAATCCCTCAAAATTTGGTACCAACATGATGTCTTGTCTGATATTTTCCTTAACCTATTTATACCATTCATCGTCGCACTGTAAAGTTAGAATATTTTCTCGAAGATTTGTCTGAAGAGGTATCACCGAAAATATGTGGGGTCTCCGACTCAATGCATCTGCCACTCTATTCACCGTTCCTTTTGTGTAGGTAATATAAAATCGTACTCGCTAAGAAGTTCTGACCAACACCTTTGTTGCACGTTCAAGTCACTTTGCATAAAAATTTGTTGCAAACCACAGTGGTCTATATTTAGTTTGAATTTTCATCCAATCAAGTAGTGTCTTCACACTCTCAAGGCATACACAGTGGCCAATAACTCCAAATCATGTGTCGCGTAGTTCTTTTCATTCTTTCTTAATTTCCTTGATATGTAAGCGATCACTAGACCATCTTGCATCAAGAATCCACCTAAGCCTTCCTTGGATTTGTCTATGCATACCAAGAAGTCCTTGTTCATGTTAGGGAATTTTAGTATATGCATTGTCATCAACAGCTTCTTGAGACCTCAAAATGCTTCTGCGCATTTCTCGTTCCATACAAACTTCTTTTTTTTATTCTACAATTTCGTGATTGGATTTGTTGTCTTTGAAAAACCTTCGACGAACCATCGATAATATCCTGATAAACCCATAAAGCTACATACTTCTAGTACGTTCATCGGTCTAGGCCATTCCATAATAGCCTCTACCTTCATTGGATCCAAAGTGATTCATTCGTCAGAAATAACATGTCCTATGTAATGAATCCTCAATTGATAAAAAGATCATTTCGAAAGTTTCTCATATAATTTGTTTCCTCGTAAACACTATAGTACCAAGCGCAAATTTTTTTCATGTTTTTCCATCCTCCAACAATATATCAATATGTCATCAATGAATACTTGAACAAACTTGTCCAATTATTTGCAGAACACCCCATTCATCAATCTCATTAATACCCTTGGGGCGTTTGTCAGTCCAAATGGTAAAATGGTAAACTCGTAATGCACGAACCTTGTATTGAATGTGGTCTTAGGAATGTCTTTCTCTTTAATCTGTAACTGGTGATATATTGATCTCAATTTGATATTTGAAAACACAATCGCACCCTTCATTTGGTCAAACAAATCGTCTATTCTTGGAAACGAATATTGGTTCTTGATCGTTGCCTTGTTCAATTGATGCTAGTCAGTACAGAGTCTCCACAACCCATCCTTCTTCCATATGAAAATAAGAAGCGCACCCCAAGTTGACACACTTGGGATTATAAGTCCTAGTTCCAACAACTCCTTCAATTGCATTTTAAACTCATGTAACTCACGGGTTGACATCCGATAAGGCGTTCTTTCTATCGATTCAATACCAAATTTTAAGTCGATGATAAATTCCATCTCTCTTTCGGGAGACAAACCTGGTAACTCTTTTGGGAACACATATGCAAACTCTCGTAATACTAGAAGGTTTTCTAATCCATCCACTGTGCCCTTGTCATTCAGTGCTAGGACTGCATATAGTTTCCATCATTTTCACATGCTCTTCCGTAGTTGTAGGGAAGAAATGAACCTTAAGGAAACTCCCTGGTTTCTTCCTACAATCACTCGTCTCTATCCCTCATAATTGGTCAAGCTCAATTGTTTCATCATACAGTTGAGTATCACATCATGTGATTCCATCCAGTGCATACCGATAACGACATCATAAGATCCTAAGGTCATGAAGTATAGGTTGGCCTTCGTTACAAAATCTCCTAGGTTAAGGCTACAGTCTGTAACTTTTCCTCCAACCATCTGCTTGGCACCCGAAACCATTTCCACGTAGCTAAACTCGTCATGTTCCACTATCTTTACCTTAATTATTTTTAGCTCTACATCAGAAATAAAGCTCGTTGTAGCACTAGGATCTATCAAAATACTAGATGTACGATCATCAATGGTACCTGGTGTCTCAAGTACAATAGATTTGTGCCCGTCCTAGCGGTTATTCACCATTGCATGAATTTGGTGGGCCTTGCCCAAATCTCCAAAGGTAGTTTGTTCTGTTCACCCGACTGCTCTATCCCTCTCAATCAGATAGTCGCACTGGAAATGTGGCTCTCCACATGTCCAACATCCAATCTTCATTTTAGTACTCCTGGTCCCCGAAGTAGAAGTTGTTGGCCCTCCAGCCTGAAACCTTGGTCTGTTCTACTGAATAGGCCTAAACTGTTGTTTCTACGGACGACGTTTTTGCTAGTGTTGTGGTCCTCTGTCGGGAGTTCTCTACTGAGGCGTCGGTCGCCATGGTGTGGTGAACGTGGATCCTCTTGAAGTACCTTAATACCCTAATGGATGTCTAGTTGGAGTCTCATGTTGTTGCGCACCAGATGTAATATACCAGATATAAAATATATGCAAAACAAAAATAAAATGCTAGTAATCGCAGAATAACAACAATATAACCAGAACATTCACAACAATAACACTGAAATGATATAAGAATAACAACAAAAATAGCACTTTGAATCTGAAAGCAATGTTCATGGGCCTCTTCAAGGGGGAAACCTCTAGTTGAGCAGAGCACTATTACAATAATATGCAAGCTAGGGTTCTCATACCCTCGACTCCTATTTATACTAAAAAGAAGCATCTAGAGGAAGATCCTTCTAGAAGTGGAAGCTTCCATTAGGTCTTCTTACATCCACCTTATTCTATTGTATTGAAAGGTCTTATTAATATTGACCTTTATTACATCCGAATATATTGTTCTACCTATGTGCGGGTTAGGACCCTAACATGTTTTCCCCCTTAAAAACAGCCTTGTCCTCAAGGCTTGAGATGAGGAGTCATGAATGTAGTTGTATGGTATGAAGTGTTGTACCACCATTCAGCTAGGGGTAACCATTGAGCCCACTGATTTTTCTTTTCCGAGGCAAAACACCTCAAATATGTTTCCAAACAGTTGTTGACAACTTCTGTTTGGCCATCAGTCTGGGGATGATAAGTTCTGCTGAGACGCAATTATGTGCCTTGTATCTTGAAAAGTTCTTGCCAAAAATTTCTTGTGAAAGTTGGGTCACGATCAGAAACAATAGAGTGCGGCATGCCATGAAGCTTGAAGACCTGATCCATGAAGATTTGAGCCAACATGGATGTTGTAAATGGGTGTTGAAGGGTGTAGAAATCAGTGTACTTGGAAAGGCGATCAACAACCACCATGATGAAGGATTTATTTCCCGATTTGGGTAAGCTGGTAATAAAATCCATAGAGATATCCTTCCAAATAGCAGGTGGAATCAGCAACGGTTGTAGTGTGCCCGACGATTTGACTGTTTCTACCTTGTTGCGTTGATACATGTCACATTCAACTACAAAATTACGAATGTCTTGTTTTATACCATCCCCAAAAAAGGAACGTTTGACCCTGTCATAGGTTTAGGTGAACCCAGAGTGCCTTGTTGTGGGTGTAGCATGAAGCTCAGAAAGTACCGTGGATTTAAGCTTTGATTTTTTACTTAAATACAAATGGCCTTTGTATCGAAGTTCCTCATGGATCCAAGAGTACCCTAGGTAAGATGGAGCATTGGACTGCAATTGTTGGATCAACTGCGAACTTTTGGAGTCTTGTAGCCATTCATGGCGAACGACTTGGAGCCAATCTGGTACAATGAATGAAAGAGAAAAAAGGGATCCTTCATCTTCATATTTTTGGGAAAGTGCATCCACAACCACATTGTCTTTTCCTTTCTTATAAATGATCTCATAATCATATCCAAATAGTTTAGTCACCCATTTTTGTTGTTCTGGGGAGGAAATGCATTGTTCCAGAAAATACATAAGGCTTTGACGGCCTGTCTTAATTTGGAACCATTTCCCTAATAGATAAGGATGCCACAGATCCACAGCATGTAGAATAGCCAACATTTCCTTTTCATAGATGGATTTTCCCAGATTTCTTTCAAATAATTTATTGTTGGTAAAGGCCAAAGGTCAACCCTCTTGCATAAGGACAACACCAATTCCTTTCCCTGAGGCATCACATTCCAACACAAAGGTCTTTGTGAAAGTGGGAAGGGCGAGGACTGGAGTGGTGCACATGGCCATCTTCAAGGTTTGAAAAGCTTGAGTAGCGGCTGGAGTCCAACTGAAAGAGTTCTTTTTTAGGAGAGCAGTGAGAGGTGCTGCAATCTTCCCATAATTCTGAACAAATTTGCAATAATACCCTGTTAAGCCTAGAAATCCACGCAAGCTCTTAAGAGTCTTTGGGTGAGGCCAGTCTTGCATAGCTTCAATCTTTTAAGGATCCACCCTCACGCCATCTTTTCCAACCAGATGACCCAAGTATTCTACTTCTGAGGTGCCAAAAGCACATTTAGATTGTTTTAGGAAAAGTTGGTGCTGAGAGAGTAGATGGAGAAATCAATCCACATGAGAAAGATGGTCTGTCCAGGTTTTTCTATAGATGAGGATATCATCAGAGAAAACTAAGACAAAATGACCGAGAAAATGATGGAAGACATTATTCATGAGGCTTTGGAAGGTGGAGAGGGCATTACACAAGCCAACGGACATAACCAAAAACTCATAGTGGCCCTCATAAGTTCTAAAGGCAGTCATGGGAATATCTGCCTCTTTCATATGTATCTGGTGGTAGCCCAAATGGAGATCCAGTTTAGTGAAGAATTGGGCGCCACTCAATTCATCCAGGAGGTCATCAATGACAAGAATGGGGAATTTGTCTTTGATGGTAAGTTTGTTGAGGGCACGGAAGTCAAGACACATTTGCCAAGAACCTTCTTTCTTCAGGACCATGGCCACAAGGAATTAATAGGGGCTCATACTAGGGCGGATAACGCCTGCATTAAGGAGTTCCTGGACCATTTTCTCAATTTCATTTTTTTTGGAAAAGGGGTGACAAATTGGACAGATATTGGGAGGAAGGCTTCCTGGTACAAGGGGAATGGAATGATCATGAAGACCATGGGAAGGAGAGAGGCCTTGGGGAGTGGAAAAGACTAATTGATGTTTAGAAAGGATGGCTTGGAGGTCTTGTGGTACAGAAGGTGTCTTTGTTGCTTGTATGGCATGGAGTTGGGTGATAACACCAGAACGTTAAGAACCAAACATAAATATAGCATAGAAAAACCTCAGGAAAAGTACTCAACGCCTTGAAAAAGAGATAATTTCAGATAATAAGCCTCTTCGAGGGGGAAACCTCATTTTACCCCACTAAAATGTTCAAGTACAAGATGATTCAAAATGAAAATGTCTCCTTGGTATATATAGGAGACTAGGAGGTATAATTACAACTAATGGCCTAAAGCCGACA
>SNQJ01S0278379.1:1249-11331 GCA_010110895.2 Picea sitchensis | reverse complement strand
CTAGGGTTTACTTCTAGGGTTTTGAAGAGCCTTGTATTGAGCAACACTTTTCAGCCCTAGATTTGTGTTTCTAAGCTAGCTGTTTTGCCAAGTAAGTCTTAGAGAGAGAAGAGGAAGCTTTAGGCCTAGCTTTAGCTACACCTAGGTAAGTCTTTCCTTCTTAGGGTTTAGGGTTGGTGGCCTTGCCATAGCAACACCATCAAACCCTGGCTCTCTTGTCTTTAAGTTTGAGCCCTTCCTAAACCATTAGTCTCATCTCCATTGACTCCATTAACCCAAGGCACTAGTCTAGAAACTCTTGCTTGAGCTTGTTATGCCTTAAATCCTTTCAACTACCTCTAAATTGCAACCCTAACTAACCTAGCGTCTAACCCTAACTAGTTTTAAGACTAACCCTAAACTGATAACGTTTGTCCTTTTTAAAACTTTTTCTTGGATAGAAATGTGCGGCCTTGTTATCTCTTCATAGCCGTGGAATTGTATTATCCTTTTGCTGGTTGAATTTGTCAAAATGTCAATCCTTGGCTAGCTAACCTGCAGACAACAAAAATTATATAGGGCTGACGTCACACCCTTTGATCCTTGTTAATACATGCAACATTGTGACATTTGGCAGCTCATTTAATAGACATTGAGTTAATAATTTCATTTGTAAGTTTATTTGTCAAAACGTTTTTGCTCTTTGTCTCTCATTTTGACCTTTGGACTAAAGCTGACGTCACACCTGTAGTAGAAATAGTATAGGTGACGCAGCAGCTTATTGTATGTGAGCCGATTTGACATATTCATTGCATTAATGATATAATACAAAGTTTGACTGTGAACATTGAATGCTCTTTATCTCTTATGCTTTGTTGATGAAGTAATATAAATCATTTGACTTTTTTAGCCATCATTGAATTCGTCAATAATAGCATTAATTAATTGCTCACATATGTATTGGAAGATAGTCATTGATTTTATGAAGTACTAACCCACTGCAAGCACGTATTCTAGTTTTCTTTGTCTTGTCTCGAAAGCAGGTGCATCATCAGTGGAAGACCTTTCTTGACTATCTCATACTTGGTTGTAATCTGTGGAAGGGAACCTATTATCTTGATCCATTATCCTTAGCCCTTCTTAAACCTAGATTACTTTAGGCATGTCTCCCTTGGACTAGCCCTCCTAAATAGAAAGAGCCCCCCATCGAGGTGACAGTGGGTGGGGAAGCTCCTGTTACGCCAGTTTCAACCCTTGACTCAATCTCTTTTAACCTTTCCTACAAACCGTGCGATAACAGGCCCCGTTTGGGTAAGTTAGTACATCAACTCCCCAGGGCCGTAACTTTTGCATACGGTCTTCATTTTAGGTGCACAATATCCTATTGGAAAGGTATAAGTAAGAAGAACATTTTTTGGCTAGCCTAGATAAGTGTCTTTGGTAATCACCTGGGCCCCAAATCCCCAAAAAATGTCATTTAGTGCCTCAAAACGACCTCGAAAGTTTGGAACCCTAAAACCTGCCGAAAACTACCAAGGTGGAAAACTGTTTTTCGAGCCAGTGGAATAGGTGGGTGGCCACCGATATACACCTAGATCGATCCTCCCTCCTTAGGAAACAATGGTCTCCATTGCATTGATTTCCCCTATTAGATGAGGAAATTTCTGTTGAATTTGGCCACGGGTGAGCCACTTTCCTTGGTGCAGGAGTTGCCCTGCTTTGATGACTCAATAAAGATGGATATTTTGTTGTTGAGTTCCCTTGATCTATGTGTCCAAAATCTGATCACTAGATGCATTTTTTATGCAGTCAAGGTTGATCTTTTTTGGTGTCAATTGCTCTGCTATCTCTGAGGTGTCTAATAATGGTGGGAAATATGGTTGAAGGAGAACCACATTGAAGATTGGATGCACACCAAGGAAGGGGGGAATGTTGATCTCAAAAGCATAGTCACCCACAGCCTTGGTGATGGTGAACGACCCATAACAGAGTGGGAGAAGCTTCCAGTGGGGCCCTGTAAGGCGTTCTTTCTTCAAATGCAACCAAACTTTGTCACCCACATGAAAATTATGTGGCACCCGATGTTGATCATGGCGCTACTTGTACCTAGAATTAGAATTTTGTAAAATATCTTGAACCTGTTGGCAGATGTGTTGGATCCACTCAATGAACCAGATGGCTTTGTCATCTTTTGGTGGAGAAGGGGAGGATTCGGTCGAGGTGGTTGCCAAGGGTAGTGCAACATCCATGGGGCCCAATGGTTGGAATCCCAACCCCACCTGAAAGGGGTTATGGCCAGTTGAGCTATGAAAGGCTCAGTTGTAGCTATGTTGGACATAGAGAAGACTCTCATCCCATGTGTGGGGGTGTTTTTAATTGTACATGTGTAGGATATGTATGACCATCCAATTGATGACCTCAGTTTGGCCATCTATCTGGGTGTGGAAGGAAGTGGATTTGGTGAGCTTGGTATCCACCAGTGACCAGAGGCTCGATGAAAATGAGTTGAGGAAATGACTACCATGATCTGACATAATGGTTTTTGGGATCCCAAAATGTACCCATACTCATTAAAATAAGAGCTTGGGAGTGGCTTCTACGGTGATGTTCTTCTTGCAGGTGGCTAGAATCACCATCTTGGAAAAGCGATCAACAACCACAAAAACACAGTCATTTCCCCTCTTGGTGGATGGGAGGCCCAACATGTAGTCCATTGAGATGGATTCCCATGGCCTGTTAGGAGTAGGAAGAGGTGTGTACGTGCCCTATTTCTTAGTAATCGGTTTGGAAATAGCACAGGCGATGCATGACCTGATATACTTTCCGACATCCTATCAAATTTTCGGCCAGTAGAAATGTTTCTGCAACACTGCCACTATCTTTTCAACACCAAATTGTCCTGCCACCTGACTGTAGTGAGATTCCCAAATCAACTTCACGTGCTCGTTTGGTGGAATACAGAGATGGCCCAGATGAAACAACAACCCATCTTGAAGATGGAAATTAGTGACCACTGATTTGGCACCCAACATTTGGTAGCTGGTGGAGAAGTCAGGGTCTCTCTCATAGAGGTGGGGCCATCCAGAGGCCTTGTGGCCACAAGATTCTAGAACTGTGGCAGGTGCCACTACTGGAGGTCGATTGAGGAAGTGAGAAACTTAGTTGGTACTTCATGTTTTATACTTGATGTTTAGGTGGAATTGTTGTAAGTATGTTGACCGCTTCTGATGGCGATCTTTTTGCAATTTTCCTTGGGTCTGCATGAAATGTAGTGGCTTGTGTTCAGTGTGGATGATTGTCTCCTTCCCAAGAATGTAATGTCTCCACTGGTGGTAGGCTTGCACAATGGAGTACATTTATTTATCGTAAGTATGGTACTTACAGACAACATATGATAGTTTCTCACTATGATATGCCATGGGGTAGTTGTGTTGAGTGACAACAACATCCACAACATAGTATGAAGCATCTGTATTGATCTCAAAGGGATGTTGCAGGTCTGGTAATGAAAGTACCAGGATGATCACAAATGCTTCTTCAAGTCATCGAAGGCTTGTTTTTGGGACAATCCCCACACAATTTTTTCCTTACCACCACTCCTGGTTACTTGGTTGAGGGCCCATGCGATATGACAAAATCCTAGCACGAACCTGTGATAGAAATTGGCGAGGCCCAAGAAGCTATGAATTTCAGTGAGTGTGGTTGGGGATGGCCAGTCAAGGATGACCTAGATCTTGGCTGGATCCACATGCACACCATGTTGATCAATGATGTAGCCTAAGTAATGGACCTTGTCCATACTGAAGGAGCATTTTTCCAAGTTTTCATATAGTTTGTGTTGCCACATGGTGTGCAGAACCTACTGAATATGTTGCAAGTGTTCTACCCAAGTCTTTTTGTAGATGAGGATGTCATCAAGATACACCACTACAAAATTATTGGTGAAAGTTCATAGGATATCGTCCATCAGCCTCATAAAAGTTGTTGGAGCATTTTTCAAACAAAAGGGCATGACCAACCATTCAAAAAGACCTTATTTTGACTTAAAGGAAGTCTTCCATACATCTATTTGTTCTATTGAGACCTATTGGTAGCCAGACTTCAGATCAACCTTACTGAAGTATTTGGCCCCCATGAGATGATCAAGGAGGTCGTCGATTCGGGGAATCGGGTACCAGTTTTGGACTATGATTTTATTCAAGGCCCAGTAATCAATGCAGAGTCGCTAGGTCCCATCCTTCTTCTACACCAGCATGATTAGGCTCCCACAAGGCAATGAGATGGGATGGATGTGCCCCTTATGGAGAATTTCTTGGATCTGCCTCTTGATCTCCTTGTTTTCTAATAGAGAAGGATGGTAGATTGGCTCATTGGCTAGCGGTGCGCCTGGGGTCATATCGATGGGATGCTTGACCTAGCAGTGCATAGGTACGCTGGTAGGAGAGGAGAAGATATCTGTGTATTCTTCGATAATCCACTTGCTTCTATTGTGTGGAGAGATCAGTCATAGAGGCCCAAGATGTGGCTATGATATTTCTCACTCTGAGAGAGAATCATGAACAAGAAAAAATTTCCTGTCTGAGATATGACCTTCCTTCATTGCTTGGTAGAGATCAAGGAAATAACACTAAGAGGGACTACCTCAGGTATCCTGTACAATTTCCTATTCAAATTAATAATAAGACTACGAGGCCTAGACTCATATACAACATGAAGTTTCCATAAATAAGGTTGGCCCAAAAGAACATTACAAAATTCAAGAGGAGAAATATCACACAATACCTTGTCTTTTAAGGGCTTGATTTCATACTATAGTTGACACTCTTGGCTGACATGGAGATTGCTTTGTTGGTGGAGCCATCTAATGGTGTAGGGTTGTGGGTGCGGCGTTGTCAGCAAGTCCAGTCACTTGATGACCTCTACTGAGATGAGGTTCTTCTAGCTACCACTATAAATGATGAAGTGTAGCAGGGTGCCTTTTACCCACAACTATGAATGGAAGAGGTGCTCTCCTTCTTCTGGCTCATCTGGTTCACCAAGCTAGAGCTTGGTGGTAGAAACGGTGGCACTGGGTTTCACATCAATGATCTGTCTTCCCCTTTCTGGTTCTAACTTAGAGTCAAAAACCACATCTGATTCAGAGGCTTTCACTTTGGTCACTAGCGACTACTTTGAGTGACAATCAGCAATGTTATGCCAACGGTTCTAATGGAAGTCGCACCACTTCCCAATATCTTTCTTTTTCTTTCCAATGTCCTTATTTGCTTGTGTCTTGGACTAGTTGTCTTCATACTGTCCATATTTTGTCTATCCTTTGTTCTGTGGTTTGGGGCCGCCCTTTCCTAGATTTTGCTGTGAGGGGTTCCCAGGCCCAAATTGTCACATCTTTTGTTTGATCTTCTGATCGATTTTGAGGACATATCAGTAGGCCATGCCCAAGGATGAGATATATAGAAATTCTATTTCGGTCTGGATGTATCTATGCATAGCATTACGGTACTTGAGCACCATATGTCACTCTGAATCTTTGATACCCAACTTGGTGCGCAAGGTATGGAAGATATTTGTGAACTATTATATTGCTTGGTCTCTTTCTTGGCGCAGTGCGGTCCATTTGGTATAAAAGTTGTCATAACTTTTGACAAGGTAGTATTGTTCCTTAATAACATCCCTGAATGATTCCCAAGTGGTAGTGACTGTAAATAACGAGGGTTCCTTTGTTTCCTTTTTCTCACAGAAATTTTCCCACCAATATTTGACATGGGGAACGAATTTGAGGAGCACAAAAGTAATATTTTCTCGATTCAAAAATTTATGGACAGAAAAATACCCTTCTAGTATATTCAACCACTTTTCTACAACATACACATCTATCTGTCCTTCAAATATAGGAATATCGAAGTTGATTTGTACCTTGAAGGGGGAGGCGCCTCTGCTCGAGGAACATGTGTCACCTGTTGGTAGCCACAGAAGGATTTGTGCAATACTATCCATCATCTCGTTCCTCTGTTGCGTGAGGGCTTCCTCAAGAATTTTTTTGAAAGGATCTCATGTCCCTTCATCTTTCTTTTCTCCTACCATGAGATATATCTTGGGCGTGCCAGATCTTTTTTCCTCAAGAGAAACAAGCTCGAGACCCAATTCTCTGTACCCTAACCTCCTTGGGGACATCCATTAAGATGATAAGGAGAAGACCGCAATGATACCACTGATTTGGATTTTATGAGAAAAATGAAATGAATAAATATTATTGAAATATTCTTAACATAAAATAACAAAGATACAATAAAACTAGTTTTCTATTCAATAAGGAAATAAGTTGAAACTATAACATGCAACAGAAAACAAGCTTGCTAGAATGGTGGCGGCCTATCTCTGAGAAGAGATGTGATGATTGTGATCATTCACAATAATATGGTTACAATGAGAATATAAATGAATTTTACAATAAACAGGAATGTCAAAGACCCTAGACATCCAAAAACCTAACCCTAGGATATGAAGCACCAAAATTCATGTGGGCCCCGTTTGGGTAAGTTAGTACATCAACCTCCTGGGGTCGTAACTTTTTCATACAATATTCATTTTAGGCACATGATATCCCGTTGGAAAGGTCTAACCAAGAATAAAAAAATTTAGCTATCCCAGGTCAGTGCCTTTGATAGTCACCTAGGCCCCAAATCTCCAAAAATGTCATTTAGCACCTCAAAACAACACCGGAAGTTTGGAACCCGAAAACCTGCCAAGGTGGAAAACTATTTTTCCAGCCAGTGGAATAGGTGGGTGGCCACCAATATCCACCTGGATCAGTCGTCAACAAATGTACAATAGTGGACCCTATTTTAGTCGATACACCAATGGAATTCATCTTTGATCTTCTTTTAGTTGGTTATTCTCTATCAATTAGTGGACTTGGTTCAATCAACTTCATCAGTGGATTCCACCTCTAGTTTCTCTAGTTTTCTACTATTTGATCCAATTTAAGATCAACTACCCTAAAAAGGTGTGTAGACTACAACATTTACAAATTTATTTATATATGAAAAATGATTTTTCCTCCCAAATGTCTTCCTCTTTCGATAGACCCTTCCATTTGATTTTATACTTCATGATTGATCTTCTACAAACATTCTTCACATCTACCTCAAGAATTCCATCTAGTTCCAATATCGACCTTCCCTCTTCATTGTTAGAGGGATAGTCACTTGAATAACGACGTCATTTCCTAATTTATTTTTAAATAGGAAGTGTTATCGCACAATTTGTAGTTCAGGAAAATCCCAATCCAAGCCACAAATGTGTGACACAACTGGGAACACCTATCATTGTTATCTTAATACGTGTCCCCCTTGTTTTAGTAAACGAAAATTCCAACACAAGGGAGGCTTCCTAGTGACCCTAGGGGGATTGAAATGGATAGTGTAAAGTGATTGATGGGTGCCTGTAACATACTCCACCTCTACCAGAGGATCATTACATGAAGAATGCACATTAAAATTAATATATTTCAACCAAATTTTTTTATGTAGTTTATCAACCACAAATCACACACAAATTTGACCATTAGACTTATACTATAGTTCTAAATGCAAGTGTCAACATATATTAAACTTGAATACAACTGTTCAAGCAAACAACAAGCACATGACATTCATATAAACCATTTACACATTGGAATTAACATAAGAACAAAACAAAAACACTTATCTGTTAATGATTAACTAAATGGATACAAACAAAGGACGAGCCTCTGAGACATAGGCATTGTTGTTCATTTTATTTCAACAACAGGCCACCCCCGAGCTGAGGATATGAGTCGGCAAGGATATCTGACCCATTTGTTTGCACCCAATTTGTCACTTGGTGAGAAAATAAAGGGTGCTTACATGCCCAATTGGGTCTTGCTGAGCATGACAGCTGTAGAGGAAAGAGCTAGAAAAAGAACAACAAAACTATAAGCAAGAATTAAATTAAAAAAAACTAAAACTATGAGCATATGGAAAAAGAAATAACAAACACAAAAGACCAATATCACCAATGTTTTTAGGCTGATCAATTGATGAAATCCAAAGCACAATGAATAAAGGGGACTATGAGTCCCTTCTTTCTCTAATGGAAGGCTCTTGAGGCCCTCACAAACTTTCTCTCCTTACAATAAGAAAATGAGAATGATGGTGAAAGAACTCCTAGCACATCCACTCAAGAGAGAGGTGGATAGCTCAATGAAATGGTGCTAATGTGTTATTGTCAAGGAGTGAGTCCTTAAAACAATCTAAGTAGCATAACATTACATGAAATTCCTTGAGAAAATGATGTTTCTTCATGGCTTTTTATAGCATTGCAATGGGTGATTATGTAGCCTCTTTGAAGTGTGAAAAGGGGCTCTTTAGGGCTCAATTAGGTCTTTGACCAGCCTACCATGCAGATTCAGCTCAGATTTGGGGTCAAATCGGCTTGGGAGCTGATCCATAAGTGGTTGGGAGGCCTAACAATTACAATAAATGCATCGTTTAGCAGGTGCGCGGGTTTTTGCGCCCACAGCCGCGCATCGTGCGCGCATGCACCCATGGTACGTTTCTGTTCCGCGCATATGCGTGCGCACCCAACTTCTGTAAAGCGCCCTTCAATTTTTCGTTACTTTGTATAGTTTTTGACCTTTTTTCAATGTTGGGAAATTAATCCAATGCCATGAATGACTTCATTCCTGTTTGACGATGCTGAGTTCTTTTCGCCATGTGCGGACGAAATTTTAGTGATAACAGATGCCCCTTGATGGATGAGGTTAGGAGCATACGTATAGCCGAAATCCATCAATGTTTCTTCTACTGAGAATGTTGTTGTAAGAGAGAGCAATAGTGGGACCGTGTAGAGCAATCCTTTGGAGAAGAAAGGAACCGGTAGAACCTGACCTTCCATAAAGGTGCGTAACAATATACAACTGTGTACAAACGAGGCGGGCATGCCCCATGCTCGTGTTATGTAACTCTGAAAAAAGGTGACGGAAGTGTTGGTGTAGACAACTACAGCGCCCTCGGGGGCGGTAATGATAAAAGGCAGAAGACAATTCAGCAAAGGAACATACTCTGAATAATAGGCAATGATTGCGGTAATAAGCAGCGACGATGATGCAGGCAGTGATGGCCCTACCAAGTTTAGAGGTCTTCGGCAAATGATAATAATAACTGCAATAGTCGCAAAGTAAGACCCACCGTAACATGAGAAATTGTTGGCGTCGAATGTTATGGGGGTCAACGACAACAGGGAGCAATGGTGTTTCACCCTGTGCTGTCCGAGATCTCTCATTAAATGGAGAATGAGAATCAAGATATTGTCGCCCTTCTGGAAAAAGTGTGTTGTTGTCGACAAAAGGGGGACGCGACTCCCAGAAGCAAAGGGATTCGTGTAATATACTGAGGTGAGGAAGTGGCAAAGGTACATGGATGAAGTAAAGAAGTGGGAAGACTCAAGACTGCCCTTGGTTAGAGGGTGTATGATATAATGAGTGGCTGCAACCATGTGACAAGGTCGAGTGTCAGGGGGATGACAAGACCAGTGATAAGTTGTGCCAGAGGCGGGACAAGGTGAACAAATTTAGAGGATAAAGGTAAGTGACCTGGGTAGTACTCTGAAGATATGGATGATGTCGGCAAGGGTAAATGAGAAGTAATGCTCCAACCAAGGGTGACATGGGTTGCGCGTGGCCAAAAAAGGAAGCAGGTCGCCAACAGTGACGACAAAATAAAATGACTAGAAATAAAGGCGTTTGTACAATAAATAATGAATAATTTGGGAAAAAATGTACAAATACAAAAACGGGTGCCCCAGTGTGAAATGAGTGCCCCAGGGAGGGCAGAAATTTCTTGGAAAACTGATGAAGGGTGGGGGCCCCATTGGTGAGTTTCTGTATGAGGTAGGTGGAATGAAGATAGGTTTGTAGATGGGCAAATTGATGGTGGATGAAATGGAGGGTTCATGATCATGTGGAGGTGCAGGTAAAAAGAATAGAACCATAAAGCGATGATCTGGGAGTCCATATGGGAAGCTAGAAAAATGAGGAGAAGAAGTATGTGGTTGATCTGCAACATGATGAAAGACTATCGGGA
>SNQJ01S0278377.1:1208-11331 GCA_010110895.2 Picea sitchensis | reverse complement strand
GTGCAGATCTTGGCTTCAAGGGGATTCCTTTGTCGCTGAGGGTTCAACTCGCTCTTGGATTTGTGTTAAACCTAGGTCCAGTGGGAGCTATAAGGTAGTGATTTGTACTTGAAAGAATGATAAGCAGTTCTAGGATTGATATTGAGAAATTTGATGGTTAGAATTTTGAACCCTGGAAGCTTAAAATGGAAGATCTCCTTGTAGATTGAGAACAATGGGTTGTTGTGGATCCTAGAACAATTTCGACAGGAATGTCGAATAATAGTGAGAGAAAACCGATAGGAAGGAAAGGAGTACGATTTGACTTTATATTGCTGATTCAGTATTGTTGAATGTCTCAGGTGAAGACATTGTAATGAAACTGTGGGATAAGTTGGGGAACTTGTACTAGTCAAAATCCATGGTAAATAAGTTGTTTCTTCATAAGAAATTGTATCTTCTGAGGATGAGTGATGGTAACTCAATAATATAGAATTTGAATGCATTCAATACTGTAATAAGTCAACTATTTTATGTGGATATTAAAATCACCGAGGAGGAGAAATTGATTAGTCTGTTGCATTCTTTGCCAGATTCATGGCATAACCTAGTCATGGCTATTGGGAGTAATTCAACCACATTAATGATTGAAGATGTGGTTTCATCTCTGATATCAGAGGAAATGAGGCAGAAGAACATGAAAGGATTGACCAAGGATGCCTTGATGGTGAGAGGTTGATTGGTCAACAAAGGAAAAGGTAAATTCTCTAGTTGAAAGACTAATTCTAAGGGTAGATCTAAATCCCTGGTTCAGTTGATGAGAAAATTTTGGAAGTGTGGTAAAGATGAGATTTACAAAAGGTGATGTATTCTCGGGAGATGATTCGACAACCAATATTGTTGGATGGGGCAAATTCTGACTGATGCTAAAGGATGGGAGGAGGAGAGCCCTTCCAAGTGTGCTACATATTCTAGGTTTGGAAAGAAATATAATATTTGTTAGCAAAATGAGTGATACAAGTGTGCACGTTGTACTTGAGAGGATTCATGAAAAAGGTTTTGGGAAGTGATGGTCTCGATGAGACACTGATGAGAGGAGCTTGAACTAGAACCCTATACAAGTTGTTGGTAAGTGTCAACTTGACTGGATGCAACAATACAACTGTTCATGAGATCGACTTAACCATTCTTTGTCTAATCGACTCGACCATGTTATGGTACCAGAGGATGAGACATATTGGGGAAAAAGGTCTATGATCTATGCACAAAAAAGGTATGGTTGAATGTTTCCTTGATTGTTCTTTGGAAGACGATTTTTGTGAAACTATATCTATGGAAAATAGAATTGTGTGAGATCCCCATATGGAAATACAAGGGAAAAAGGGATTCTGTAATTAATACATAGTGATGTGTTTGGGATTGTACTTGTTCCATCACTAGTAGGAGCTCTGTATTATGTCTCATTCATAGATGATTTCTCTATGAAGACATGGTTTTCTTTTCTAGGAAATAAATATGAGTTATTCGGTAAGTTCAAATAGTTTAACTCTATTGTGGAAAACCAGGAAGATAAGAAGATCAAGGTGTTGATAATTGAAAATGGAGGTGAATTCCGTAGTAAGGAGTTTGAGCAATTATCCAAGCAATGTGGCATAGCACGCCAAAATACCACTCCATATACCCCTCAAAACAATGGAGTTGCTAAAAGAATGCATGGAATGTTGATGGAAAAAGAAAGGAGAATGCTTAGCAGTACTAGGCTAAGACAATAATTATGGGTAGAGGGAGACAACACTACCCATTATATGGTAAATATATCTCCTTCATCAATGCTAATCGACATGAATCCACACGAGGTATAGTTTGGTAAGAATCCTTATCTCTCACATATTAGAGTTTTTGGCCGTGATGCATTTGTGCATGTTCCCAAGGATAAGAGGAGAAAGTTGGAAAACAATGCAATCAAGTGTATTTTCATTGGTTACAAGGATGGAATGAAGGGATATAAACTGCGTGATCTGGTGATGAGGAAAACAATTTATAGTCGAGATGTGATCTTTAGGGAAGTTAGAAGTACTTTCAGGATTGAATAGGCTCAAATGGAGAAAGAACCAGAGACACTAGTGTTTGATCTAATGAACAAGGACCATGATTAAAATGAGTCGACTGAATCAGATGAAGAGGTGGAATTACAAAATCTGGTTGTAAGGAGGTATGGATGAGTAAGAAAACAAGCTGAAATGTATAGTCCAATTGATTTCCTTTCTACATTTGTTTTATCTACCATCAATGATGAACCTAGGATAGTCAGGGAGGCAATCAACTTGACATATGGTAGACTTTGGAATGAGGCCATGGTTGAAGAAATGAAATCTTTGCATAATAATGAGATATGCGATTTGGTTGAGATACCTAATGGTAGGAACCCCGTCGGTATCAAGTGGGTGTTTAAGAATAAGTTGAACACATGATATCAAGTCCAGAAGTACAAAGCTCGATTGGTAGTGAAAGGGTATTCCCAAGTCATGGGAGCCGATTTCGATGAGATTTTCTCTCCTGTTGCAATATTGATTTCCAACATAGTGCTAATTTCTATGGCTACAACATTTGATCTTGAGATAGTGAAACTGGAAGTAAAGAAAATGTTCCTGCATGGGGATGTGGAAGAAGAAATATACATGAAATGGGTTGAAGAATTTGTAGTAAAGGGAAAGAAAGAGACGGTATGCAAGCTAAAGAGATCCCTTTATGGTCTAAAGGAATCACTAAGGATGTGGTACCAAAATTTTGACACATGCATCCTCAGATTGGGATCTGTGAGAAGAAAATATGATTATTATGTGTATTCCAAGAAATAAGGCCGTCGAGAGGTGAAGATGCAACTATCCTCCAAGTTCGACATGAAGGATACCAATGCTACTATCTTCATTATGGAATGAATTGAGAGATATCAGGTAGTTATACAAATTTGGCTTAATCAAAGGAAGTATGGTGAAACAATCTTAAATCATTTCAGCATGAAGGAGTGCAAACAAGTCAAGGTATCTATTCTTGTAGGGGTAAAACTAACTGCTGAACAATGTCCAAAGACATAGGAATAAATAGAGGAAATGAAATGTGTTCCCTATACTAGTGTTGTTGGTAGTCTAATGCATGCAATTTTTTGCACTCGACCATATATTTCCAATGCAGTGGGAGTATTGAGCAGGTACATGTCGACACCTAGAAAAGAGAACTGGATTGCTATCAAGAGAGTGTTAAGGTACTTGCGTGGCACACCATAGTCTACAATTTGTTACCAAGGGAAACTTGAAATTGATAGGGAAGTGAATGTACATGGCTTTGTCGATGCTGACTAGGCTAGATATCTTGATCGAAGAAGGTCGACCTGCGGGTTTGTGTTTAGAATTTTTAGTGGAGAAATCAATTGGATGAGTAAGAGACATGTAGTAGTATCCTTTTAGATAACATAAGCTGAATACACGACAACCACCCATACAAGCAAGGAATTAGTTTGGTTTCATAGACTGTGTTCAGGGATTGGGTTTGAAAAAAAAACTATGAGGATAAATTGCGACAGTTAGAGTGAAATTATCTTGGCGAGGAACCCATCTTACCATTCCAAGATGAAGAATATTGATGTACATGACTATTTCTTGAGAGACATGGTGGAAAATAAGAAGGTGTTGCTAGAGAAGGTAGACACTTTGAAAAAAATTACAGACTCTTTGACCAAGTCTGTGAATGTTGAGAAGTTCTCTTGGTGTAGAGAGGCAATGGGAATTACTTCCTTGGGCCAGTGAATGAAAGTTCAGTTTCTCCTATTTCTGCAAAGAAGACAACAAGTGGGATGTTGTTGGGATGTTATATTATTTGCATTGGAAAAAAGTCAATCGATTGGCTAATTTAGGATGATCAACTGGGTGATTGATCATCTGAATGGTTAAGTCCTATTGATATTCTATTGGTAGTCGAATGGAGGTCGATAGGTTAGATGATTAGGTGATCAACGTGATGGTTGATTGGTATTCAAATGGATGGTTGATTGGTAGTTGTCTGGAGGTCAAAAGGTGGTGATTTGGATGGTCGATTTGTAGCCAATTGGTATTCGACTGGTGGTCGAAACCAATGACAAAATCTCTAGAATAACGAGATCACAACCAACAATATTTATGGATCTATAACTGTTTTTGGCGCCATGAATTAGGGTTTTACATGTAGAAGATACCTGTAAATAGTGCGTTATGTAATACTGTCTAAGAGTGTTGAAGATTTGTGAAGAGGAAGTCAAATTGGTTGTAGAGTTGTTTCTGTAATTTAGAAAGAGAGTAGGATGATGAATTTTTCTTAGTTGTGGACCAATTTTAGTCATGTTACTCTTTATTTGGTGAATGGATAAGACAACATAAGAGCGAGAGTTTCTCAATCATTGTTGGTTTTCCCCGTTAAGGGTTTCCAGGGTAAATCTTTGTGGGCACTTTATGTGATTTCCATTGTTTACTTTCTATTTTAATTCTGTTTTCTCTCTCTTGTTAGGTAGTTTCCCTACAAATTTGACATCTCTCCTAATAATAATTTTATTGAATGAGATTGAAGAATTTTTATAAATTTTTTCATCTTGAGAGTACCCAACAAAAATACTCTTCTCACTCTTCGGTTGTAATGCTTTCCTTTTCTTAGCAAGATTGTGAGTTCATTCTTCACTAGCAAACACATGAAAGTGTCTTACATATGGTTTAGTGTTACTCCATGCTTCTAGTGTTATATATTTTAAATCCTTTGTGTGAGTGCAATTAAATATGCAATTGGCATAATTAATGGATTTCACCCAAAAATGAGGACTTAATCCCTTAGATTGGATCATACAATATAACATTTCTTTTAATGTGCCATTTTTTCTCTCAACAATATCATTTTGTTGTGGTGTGTATGAAATAGTATGTTGTATGTAAATGCCCTGTGTAGTGTAGTAAGTCGTAATTTTTTTGTTAACATATTTGTGCCCATTATTTGTTTTCAATTTTTGAAGTTGATGTCCATGTTTTTATGTAAGGGCCTCATAGGCTAAAATCATGTCAAAAACATTAATCTTAAGTTTTAATAAATAAACCCAAGTGCATCTAGAGAAGTCAACAATGAAAGTTAGAAAGTACTTGAATCTGGATAAAGAAGTAGAAGGAGACATAACACAAAAATCACAATGAACAAGCTGCAAGGGGGCCAAGGAGTGCCAAAAGGAACATTTGTCAAAGCTATCTTGATGATGTTTGCCAAGAACACAATTGAAACAAACACCATCTCTGCAAGAAATAAGAGGAAGACCAATCATTATATTCTATTTACATAGATGTTGCAATAAGCAATAATTTAAATGACCAAACCACTCATTCCAAAGTTTTCTCATGTCATTGCTATGAGTAATAAAAACTGATAGAAGAGACATTGATCTAAAGCCGTCGAATTTGTACAACTTGGTAATATCATCAACAATTCTAGTTGCTAATACATGCTTAAGATGATTTAAATCCTTGATTACAACATGGTGAGGTTAACATTCTCCTATTTTACCTTCATCTAAATGACTGATTTGAAGGTTGTAGGAACGACTTGGAACACTTAATACATCATTAAAATGTATAAGGTACGAGAAGGAAATATGCAGAGTAGCAGTAGAATTATTACCAAAATAATTAATAGAAAGAGACAAAACAATAAGCACAATGATAATATAGATCCAAATGATGATGCCTTTATTATCTTGAGACAAAAGTTCACTTTCCTCTTTGAGGGGGAAACCTCCAAAAGAGTAGAGCTCAAGTACAAATGATTTCATAAGACAAGGTTTTCCATGCTTTCTACCCCCATATATACTATTTTGATCTTATTGAGAACATTCTAGAGGCATAACTTTCTAGTAAGTCTTCTTACATTAGATGTGTTTACATTATTACATAGGCCTTATTTACTAATGAAGGCCTTTATTACATAGAAACAAATATTATTCTATCTACTTGTCGGCTTAGGGGGCTTAGACCCTAACATTCCCTCCCCCTTAAGGAACAACCTTTTCCTCAAGGATTGAGATGTGGAAACTACTGTAGAATGGTGGTCGACTCCCACGTGGCATTCTTAGGTTTTGTGTCCTTCCATTGTACTAAAACTTCTCGAATTGTGCACTGCCACATATGCCACTCACATTGGGACAAGAGTGATTGTGGCTGTAACCAAATGGAGCCTTCTTCATCCAATCTAGGAATACTATTTTGAATCTAATACTTGGTTCCAATCACTTTATTTAAGTAAGAAACATGAAAAACTGGATGGAGCTTAGAGTGACTAGGAAGGGATAAGTTGTAAGCAATAAGCCTTATGCACTTGAGGATTTTATAAGGGTCATAAAACTTTGGAGCAAGTTTTTGGAAGTGATATGCTTTGAATTTTTTTTCTTATATGGTTGGAGATGAAGAAACACCCTACCCCCTTCAAAAAATTGGCGTTCGGAATGACACTGATAAGTTTGTTTCTCTTTGAGGGTGCATAGAATGTCAGTTTTAACTGTAAGGGTTTTGTCCACCTCCTAAACTTTGGAGACACTGGGAAAGTTGTTGGACAACTGAGAGGGGGGGTGAATCAATTGTTACCGTGCTTAAACAATTATGCTTCTTTTAAACTCTTTGCTGAAACACTAAATGATGATCACAATAATGCATGTAAATAAACAATGGCACATTCATCATCAGTCACATATATGAGAAACACAGAGACAAATATTTTCCGAGGAAACCCATATAGGGTAAAAACCTCTTTTTCTTTATATGATAAGTAATAGTTACATTCTTTACATTATCATACATATGAGCACCAACTCATAATGAGGGCTACAACCTGTTTTTTGCAATTTGCAACTTCTTTGAGAGCACCAACTCTACATTTCTTTAGCACCACTAGAAAGGAAGCACCAGCTCCTGAGGACTTGCTCTGGCGCCAGCTGGAGGGAAGCACCAGCTCACACGAGGTTTTCTCTATCACTTGATGAGGAAGCACCAGCTCCCTGTGTGTTTCCGGCGCAATGGATAAGAGCATAACTTCCAATCATCGGGGCATAGCACGGTATAGCAGGAGAGCAGATTTCTCCCTTGCACCACCACCTTGCCACGGGACAGAAACGCGGCCAGGATGGAGCTACAACTCCAGATCCTCAAGCACCCACTTGAGACCTGTGGGGACCTTGATCCTCCTGGCACCTCCTGTCCTGGTGTCTGTGGGCAACCTCAACCTGCTGACATTGTGGTCTTCTCAGCCTATCCATCTCATCAGACATCTCAATCAGGTGTTGGTCATCCTCATGGTGGACTCTTCGTCTTCTCTATGTGATCGAGGAGCTCATCCTTTCTATTTCAATTACAAGCTCTTTTTCCTCTAGAATAGCCAATGCTTACCGCAGTCTGTCTCATTTTCTTTATACACACCCCATGGCGGTTCCACTTCCCATTTCCTTAGGCAAAGGAAATTGTCAAACAGGCGAAGGCCAGGCTGAAGCAGCTAAGCGATTTGCAATCCTTGAGTCCGTTTTGCTAACATGAAATCCACACTCGATGGATTAAGCGTGAGAACAATGATCTCAGATCAATACTTGATCAACGGTTAGGATCATCGAGATTTCCACATCAGCGATTTGACTCTTGGTGATCGAGTTTTGTCATGTCCAAGAGATTTTTGGCATTTCAAAATCCGTCCCGATCTCCGTCACGAGTGATCAGCGGTCTGATCGTTACGGATCGTGGTCGATTCACTCGCGTTTGCATTTAGCCAGAAATCGACCTCTGATGTCAAGTGACTTTGTAAAGCAAAGCTCGATCCCGATGCGGTCGTGGCCCCTTTCCACAGCTAGCCCTGCTGGTTATGAGCCTTCGGTATATGACCGTCAACACATGACCCTCGGTCAAACCTCTCATCGGGGTTTGGCATTTTTTGATGTCACCATGCACATGCCTCTGGAATTCCCGATCGCCGATCCTCGATTCTCCGATGAAGAAAATCAGCGGTCAGGATCTCATTCTTGCTTTAGCGAACAGCGATTAAATGGCGGAAATGCGCGCATTTCACGATTTCAGGGTTCTTGTTATCAAGTGATTTTGGCATTTCAAAGTCAGATCCCCAGATCCACGATGCCATCACGGAGAATCAGCGGTCTAGATTCACTCAGCGATTTACGCATTTCGAAATCGGGATTCTTGTTACATTGTGTTCGCCTTTTGGTCGCGATTAGCGAGAAACTCGATGTGGGTTTGATCAGCAGTTCGGTGCGATCTTGACTCAGCGGTTGTGATTGAATCGCAATAACGCGTTTCGCGATTTCGGAGTTACGTTGCGGTGTGTGACATTTCAAAGTCCGTCCGAAACTCACGACAGGGGCTAGAATCTACGGTCCATATTAATTCACGGATTCAGCGGCGCGTTAAATCGTGAAATGGCATTTGTGATTTCGCGGTTCTTGATGTCAAGTGAATTGAACATTTCAGAAGAATCGATCCGCGATTCTCGGAATTAAGAGAACTGTTGCAGTGTGTTCTTGACATTTCAAAGTCCCGATCCCTGAAACTCTGACAAGGGCTAGGATCTACGGTCCATATTCATTCTGGATTCAACGACTGCGATTAAATCGTGAAATCGCATTTCGCGATTTCGCGGTTCTTGATGTCAAGTGAATTGGACATTTCAAAGTCCCGATCCACGATTCTCCGATGAAGAAAATCAACGATTCAGATCAACCTAGATCTCGACAGCTCAGATTAGATCGCGATTTTGTACATCACAATTACTCCCACTTCTTCTTGTACTTTAAAGAGCGTGCAGGTTATCCGTGATCCGACGATGGTCGGGTCTTGCGCTTGGATCTAACGATTGGGCTCTGTCCTCCTCTTCATTGTCTTCATTCAGATCTGACGACCTTCGTTCTTTCAGGATTTCACCTTGGCTTTTCCCAATGGTAAACCTCGTGCAGCTCCTGTTCGATCTGACGACTGACGGGATTTCTGAATGAGATCCAACGACTGTGGATCTCTGTCCTTCTTCTCTTCTGTGAACTCCTATATCTTGATCTTTTCTGCGTGCGTGCTCCTCGACGCTGTTCCTCCTGAGCTTTCACTTCCGAATCCCCAAGGGATTCTTGGACTTCTGCGCCTCTGCAGAGTCTTCACATACACACTCTGATCCTGCCATCTTCACTGTTGTACTTAATCCATCATCACTACTGTACTTTCCATCAATGACAAGTCTACGCTGCCTGTAAAACATGCCAACAATCCTTTGTACATTCTTCCTGTACCCATGCCATCTTCATTGCTGTACTTTCCATCAATGACAAGCATATGCTACTCGTTAAACATTTCCAACAAAAGTAAGATAATTTGGAGGGTTTCTTTTGACCATATACCACCTCAAAGAGAGTCATGTGAGTAGCACCATGGTAAGATGTATTATACCACCATTCAATTAGTGGTAACCATTGAACCCAATGAGAAGGTCATTTAGATGCGAAGCAACACAAATATGATTCCAAACACTTATTGATAGCTTCAGTTTGACTATTAGTGTGGGGATGATAGACAATGATGTGATGCAATTGGGTGCCATGAAGCCTGGAAATATATTGCTAGAAATTACTTGTGAAAGTTGGATCACGGTCGAAGACAATAGATTAGGGCATTCTATTGTAACATAGTACAAATTTTTATAAAGTTGGAAAATTTTAACTTATAAGTTAGGCATAATAAGATATTTTGGTCTTGCAAAAATACATAAAAAAATAAAACAATAAAATAAATAAAAAGAAAAATAAAATTAGTTGAAATTCAAATAAATGAAATAGATTTCGTCTATAATAGTTGTTTTATTTTTTATATTTTTAAATAAAACAAAGGTTTATTGAAATTTTTATTAGATCGTTTAGAAATACATTCAAGTTTAATTAAATTTACATTTGGTTTAAAAATTAGCGTAGGTTTTGATATTTTTGTTTTTAATATAGTTTCATATTAATAAACATGTTATTTTGTGTAGATTAGCCCGCGTTCTCTAGATCTAAAGATCAATGACTCATAGTGAACTGTGGCGCTCCCGCATGCTCGACGTTTAACACAAA
>SNQJ01S0278376.1:0-11331 GCA_010110895.2 Picea sitchensis | reverse complement strand
AAGGACCTGGCAATTTCTCTGGTGGACGTAGCCCACACTGGGTGAACCACGTAAATATGTGTCTCTCTTGTATTGTGTGTCTTTTGTGTTTTGTTTCTGCATTTGTTTTATTTTATTGCTCCGCGGTCCTGTTTTTCTAACAAATTCCCTGAGTGTGCAAGACACTTGATAGATTGAGGATGCCGCTGGAAGAAATGGACCTCCTTGGACTCCGGATCGAGTCAGGGAGTGGATGGTATTGGTTTGGGTATTTTTATTTATGCATATGTGACATATGATTGGGTATATTATGATGTTGTTTATGGATCATTGATAGTGTTTCATTGATGGATGCAGACTGACGATTTCTTGCTAATCAAACTCACATAGGGATTAAAGGGGCCATGCACAACAAATAGATATTGAGGGAGAGGTGTGGTAGAATCCCTATTGCAGCCTACTAGCACTCCCATCGAGGATCGAATTGTAGGTTAACGATTACCTAGTTCGATAAATCCATGATGCCATGAGGGTAGACTGAGACAGTCGCTCATGAAGATTATAAGGGGCATGCAATAAGACATGGTCCTTATTCCTTAGAGGCCCTTAGTCTCTCACAAGGTCGCTTGAATGGAGTATTGACTCCAAGGATTGGAAAACTACCAAAACTAGTCAAAGGTGAGTGGCACCCTTCGAGCACGTAGTGTGTCTTAAAGGGCACGTCGTGTAATTAAATTTGAATCAAAGGCGAGGGGCACCCTTGGAGCACAGAGTGTGTCTTGAAGGGAATGCCACAGTATAAGAAAAATGATTCAATGAATCTAGGTGTCCTAGAAAACTTGAGCGAATGTTAAACCTTAAAATCTTGAGCGTCTATTGAATTAATTAATTAATTAATTAATCAACTAAAGAATGAATTTATTAAAAATAATCCATAAGGGTCTAGGAGTTTTCAAATAAATATTTAACTGAGCCTAAATCTAAGTGAGTGAGAAGACTAAAAACTAAAATTTTAAATTAATTGATGAGGGGATGAATTAAATCAAATTAAGAATCAATGAAAATAAAAATACACCCTAAGGAGTGATTAATACACTTGTGCAAGTAAATACTAAATTAGAATTTAATTGACAATGGAATAAAGAATAAATATGTGTAAGCATAGAAAGGTATCTAGTCTAGTCTAAATAAAGAAATTTCCTAATTAAACACAACTCAGTTTTAGAAAGGCGTCAGTCATTAAAAGGGAAATAAAGGGAATAAAGGGACAACTAGGAGTGATTTTATGAGCACTTTAAGGATGGGTGAGGGAAATTGACATTTAATTTAATTAAATGTAGATTTAATGGTGAAACTAAGGGAAAATGTGACACATGTATGGGGGGAGTAATTCCTAAATAAATTAAAAAAAAAAAAAAAAAATAATGTGCAAATGGCAAGTGGTCACTAAGAAAAATTCTATAAAAGAAATGGTTGAGAGGAGGAATGGGGGAGACTGGTTATGAGTAAGGTTATGTTGCAGAAATTATGACTAGTTTTACTTGTGAGAGTTGGGATACCCATCTTGAGAGAGAGAGTGGTAGCTCTATCTTGCGAGGCGAGTTGGGAGATCTAGTATTCTGGTTGTGGTTGTGTGTGGCCCCTTTGCGGCTCGGGGGGATAAGGGGGAAGAAGAGTACCCATAGCATTAGCTAGGAGTTACTGATGAAGTCTCAGAGATTAGCGAGAGGGAGTCAGACAGAGTGCCAGCACGAAGGAACATCTTCGTCTCCTTCGTCTTCAATTACGGTATTTTATTTGAAATTGTATTTTCATGGGATTTTAAGTTGTAAAATTGAGTTTTTGAATTTTCCATAATCTGTATGAAGCCTCAGATATCGAGTTGTAAATTTTTCATTAAATGGGTGTGTTGTAGGAGAATAAATCCTTGCATAGTTTTTCTCAAATTAAAAAAAGGGGGAAAAACAAAAAAAATGATGTGTTGGACAATGGAAATTGTTCTTCCGCGATCCTTACTTTTACTATTCCCTGGGAAGTAACTTGGGTGCTACAATTTAAACTTATGTATATGTACATTGTGGTTACTTCTTTGTCGATGTCAGTAATAAACATCTGAACTTTGGTTAGTTGGTCAGTGGGAATATGATCCAAAAAGGATCCAGAGAAGACTAAGGACAACTCAGAACTCACAGAAGCAACTTAGGAAGCTCAGAATGGTCTCAACAAATAGAGAAAGGGAAAAAATTCAAAGTTCTCAAAACTCAGTGAAAATGCAATAATCGCAAAGAGTGTGTCGCAAGCTTTACAACGACACAAACGACTCATAAAATAGAGTTACAGATAAAAATATATTCACAGTCAAAGTTTGGTCAACCTAGCCCAGTCAGCAGGAGATGAGTCAACATTCGTACTGTTGATGTTGGCATCAGTACGGATGATGTCAACATCCATACAACATATTTGGCACATGTAGGAGGTGACATGTGTCATGATGACATCAACATGATGTCATCATGGTGACGTGGAAACACTAGAGGCTTCCACGTGTTAGTCATATTTGGCCTTTTCGGGTAATTCCGTGGACCAGTAAAAATGCACCACGTGGAAATCCGTATAGCCATGTGGCAAACCATATGATGAAATGGAAGATCAGACGTTGATGTGGCAGATGATGGTATAGTTGATTCATGTGGCATTGGTTGACATGTGGCCCAATCATGGGCTACCATGTGGCCCAGTCATGGGCTACCATGTGGCCCAGTCATGGGCTACCACGTGGCAGTGGGAAAATTCCCAATGACAGACTAAGAATGAAATTTCAAAAAATATATATATTGGCGGGTCTACCAAATCTGGCGGGACCCCTCCAAATCTAGCAACCAACCGACATCCAAAACCACCGCTAGATTTAGTGGAACCAACTTGTATAAATAAATATATATGTTACAACTGACAAGCCAAAAGGGGAGGTCCACGAGTTCGACCCCAAGACCTCCCCCTCAATGAACACCTTAACACTTGCTCCACTAACCAAATGCCCAATGACTTCCGTTGATTACAAAGACGAGTTTTTTCTTTAAAAAGTGAATCGACCCAGTGCTAGAAGGATGGTGCATGAGGGTACGAACCGACATGCTTTTCAAGACAAATTTATTAGCATTTATTGTAGGTTGAAGGGGATGAAAACCGAGACAGAGTTTCTCTTGGGCATGAAAGTGCCATAGTCGGATTGAAGCATGGAGATAGTCATTTTTGGGCAATTCTATGCCACAAATTCAATGGTGTTGTCTATTTTTTGATCCAAGCAGAATTTATGCAGCTTGATTTCAGACTGAGGTATACTTATGTATTTTGCCAAAAAAAATTGTTGAGATAATAAAAAGGCCTACCCATTTGAGAGCAGGACCTGGAGACATAGTCCACGACGAACGAACTCCGTTATCAATTTTTTTGTGTTCAGATTTGATTCTTATCTCTCTTCATTATTGATCTTTTCCTTCTTTAATGGTGCACTTTAATTTATGCTCATTTAATGCAATTCTTTATAAGTCACTTCGATGAAAAGATCCAGAATCATGTTGGTACCAGAGCAGTCATATTTTTCTTGAATTGTTGAGTGTGAATGCTTACTAGGGCCAAGCATAAGAAGGGTGAAGTAACTCTTAAGACTTTCAATCGTGAAGTTGGTCATGCATCCCGAAGGAAGAAAATGGCATAAGAGGATAAGCATGATGAACATGAGAAAAAATTCCATATGGTCTTTTATCGCATGTCAGAAATAGTCAAACGAATGTATGGAGACTACAAGAAGAGGATGAAGAAGAAAGGGAAGAAAAAGGAAGCACATGTGGATGATGATGCTTTGGTAAATCAAGGGGCTGGAGGAGACCCTCCCAAGCCTCCATCTTCACCATCAAGTTCTATTTCTTCTTCATCTGAGCATTCTCATCATTCTAGCCATAAAGCCTCTTTTAAGAAACCATTACTAAAGCTTGATGTAAAATTTTCTTTACCTATGTTTAATGGAGATGTTAATCCTAAAAAGCTAGATAATTGGATCCGACAGGTTGAAGTATACAATTTTGTTCAACATATTGATGAAGAGGAAGTTAAAGTGCAGCTGGCTTCTCTTCGGTTGGAAGGCACTACTCTCGTATGGTGGGAGAGAAAACTTCAGGACAAAAGTAAGTGTGGTAATATTCATTCCTCGTGGTCAGAATTTAAATCAGCGATAAGGAAGCAATTTTATCCATTGGGTTATTTACATAAAGCAATGATGGAATGGAAAACTTTAAGACAAAGTAAAGGTCAAACTGTACAAATTTTCACAGAAGAATTTAGGAAGAAAGCTCTTGCATTAAAAATTCTTTTGGATTCTTATGAAACTTTAATGAAGTATATTGGCGATCTTCACAATTATATTCATCATACTTTGATATTGTTTAACAGGGGAAAGCATGTTCAAGAATATCCCACAAAGAAACCTTCCAATCTCCCACATAAGCCATTTAAGAATTTTAAAATGAATGACAAGAAGACCGTCACAATGACGAGAGAAGGAGGAAAGCCATCTTGCACTCATTTCAAGAAAAGTGGTCACAATGATGAACACGGTTGGAAACTACATCCATAGAAGAGATTGAAACAGTTCAGTGGAAAGGGGAAGACAAAAATCGTTGCTACAGTGCAACAAGATCTTGGTTCTGATTCAGGAGACAAGGGAAAGATCACAGTGGTTGGAGTACAAGGTAAATATTCCCTTCATGTTAGTTCAAATTACAATAATGAATCTCATGATGATGAACGAAAGAGGAATGAATTATTTCACATAAGAGTTGTATCTAAACACACTAAGATAGATACATTGTTTGATCTGGGTTCCCAAGTAAACTTGATATATGAAGTACTTGTCTAGAGGGGTCGCAAGAGTCTAGCATCGTGGTGAGTGTCGCAACTAGAGGTCGGCTGAGGAAATCAACGACTCGGTTGGTAATTCTTGTTTAATATTTGATGTTTATGTGGAACTACTACAGGTATGTGGACTTCTGATGGCGGTCAGTCTACAATTTTCGTTGTGTTTTCATGAACTACAATGGCTTATGATCAATGTGGATCACTATATCCTTCCCAAGAATGTAATGTCTCCACTATAGGCAGGCTTGCACAATGGAGTACATTTTTTTGTCGTAAGTAGGGTACTTATGAATGGCATATGATAGTGTCTCACTATGATAGGCCATGAGGTGGTCGTGTTGAGTGAGGACTACGCCCAAAGAATAGTCTGAAGCATCTTTATTGATCTCAAAAGGATGCTACAGGTTTGATAATGAAAGTACTGGGGATGAGAACAAGCGTTGCTTCAAATCATCGAACGCTTGTTGTTGGGAAAGGCCCCACACAATTGTTTTATTACCACCACCTCTGGTTACTTCGATAAGGGTCCATGCAATATGGGAGAATCCCAACATGAACCTATGATAGAAATTGGCAAGGCCTAAGAAGCTTTGAAGCTCGATGAGTGTGGTTGGGGCTGGTCAATCACGAAGGACCTGGATATTTTCTATATCCACATGCACACCATGTTTATCAATGATGTAGCCTAGGTACCAGACCCTGTCCATGCCGAAGGATCATTTTTCCAAGTTGGCATATAGCTTGTGTTTACGCAGGGTGTGCATAACCTATTGAATATGCCACAAGTGTTCCGACAAAGTCTTGTTATAGATGAGGATGTCATCCATATACACCACTACAAAATCATTGGTTAAAGGTCACATGATATCATCCATCATCCTCATGAAATTTGTTGGAGAACTTGTCAAACCAAAGGGCATGACCATCCATTCAAAAATAACTTGTTTTGAATTGAAGGCAGTCTTCCATACATCTCTTTGTTCTATTGGGACCTGGTGGTAGACATACTTCAGATCAATATTAATGAAGTATTTGAACCCCTTGATTTGATCAAGGAGATCATCGATTCGGGGAATCGGGTACCAGTTCCTGACTGTGATTTTATTTAGGGCTCGCTAATCAATGCAGAGTCACCAGGTCCTGTGTTTCTTTTGCACCAACATGATTGGGCTCCCAAAAGGAAATTAGATGGGATGGATGTGCCCCTTGTGGATCATTTCTTAGATCTGTCACAAAGAGGAAGCATTGTTGGCTGACACAGAGATTTCTTCCTTGGCAGAGCCATCCAATGGTATAGAGTTGTGGGTGCAGTGTTCTTGGTAGGGCTAGATTCTTGACAATCTCTGTCGATACAAGGTTCTTCTGGCTACCACTATCAATGATGAAGTACAATGGGGTGCCTTTCACCCCCAGTTGTGAATGAAAGAGGTGTTCGCCTTCCTCTGGTTTGTTTGTTTCACCGAGTTCGATCTTGATGGTAGCAACGATAGCATTGGGTTCCACGTCAATGATTCGTCTCCCCCTATCTGGTTCTGACTCAGAGTCAGAACTTGCATCTGATTAAGAGGCTTTCACCTCAGCCACTAGCGACTACTTTGAGCGGAAATCAGTTGTGTTATGCTAGGGGATTTTATGGAAGTCACACCACTTCCTGATATCTTTCTTCGTCTTTCCAATGTCCTTCTTTGTTACAGCTTAGACTATTTTTCCTGAGGCTATCCATATTTTCTCTGTCCTTTTTTATGCAGGTTCGGGCCTCCATTTCCTTTCTTTTGTTGTGTGGGATCCTCGGGCCCAAATTGTCGCATCTTTTGTTTAAGCTTCTGCTCGATCTTGATGGAATATTGATAGGTCGTGCCCAAGGCCGAGATGTCCATAAACTCCATTTCAGCCTATATGTATCTATGAAAACCAATGCAATACTTGAGCACCATATGTCGCTTAGAATATTTGATACCCAGCTTGGTACGCAAGGTATGTAATATATTTGTGAACTCTGTCACTGCTTGGTCTCTTTCCTGCCGTAGTGTGGTCCATTTTGTATACATGTCTCCATAATTTCCAACATGGTAATATTGTTCCTTAATAGCATCCTTGAAGGAATCCCAAGTGACCCTAACTGTAAATGATGAGGGTTCATCTATTTTATTTTTCTCACGGAAAGTCTCCCACCAATCTTTGACATGGGGAACAAATTTGAGGAGCACAAACGTAATATTTTCTCTTCTTGAAAAGTTATGGATAGAAAAATACCCTTCTAGTAGATTGAACCATTTGTCTACAACATTTGTGTCTATCTGACCTTCAAACATAGGAATATCAAAGTTGATTTGTACCTTGAAGGGGGTGACACCTCCGCTCAAGGAAGATGCATCTCCTATTAGTAGCTGCCGAAGGATTTGAGCAAAACTATCCAACATCTTGTTCCTTTGTTGCGTGAGGGATTCCTCAAGCAACATTTTGAAAGGATATATTGTCTCTTCATATTTATTTTCTCCTGAAATGAGAGGTTTCTTTGGCGTGCGAGAGATTTTGTCCTCAAGAGAAACAAGATCGAGACCCAATTATTTATACCCTGACCTCGTTGGGGACATTCATTAAGAACGATAAGGAGCAGACCTCTCTGATACCATTGATCTGGATTTTATGAGTAGAATGAAATGAATACAGTTTATTATTATTATTAACACATAAACACAAGAAAAAATAAGAGAGATATAGTCAAACTGGATTCCATTCAATAAGGAAATATGCTGAAATTGTAAAATGCAGACTGAAATAGGCTTTCTATATTGGTGGTGTCTTATCTATGAGAAGAGATGTGACGGTTGTTCTCATTCGCAAGAAGATGGTTAAAATGAGGCTCTCCAATCATTTTTTACAATAAATAGGAATTCCAAAACCCTAGACATCCAAAAACCTAACCCTAGGAGATGAAGCGCCAAAATTCATGTGGGCCCCGTTGGGGTAAGCTACTACATCAACTTCATCGGGTCATAACTTTTGCATACGATATGCATTTTAGGTGCACGATATCCCGTTGGAAAGGTTTATCTGAGGAATATACATGTTTCCATCAGAATATAACTTTTTCCACATTATAAATGAGGCAATCCCTAAAAACATTATTTAGGGCCTCAAAACAACCTTGGAAGTCGGGGACCTGAAAACTAGGAAAAAACTACCAAACTGGAAAACTGCCAAAATGAGCCAGTTGGAATATGTTGGATGCCACCGACGTCCATATGGATCAAGTGTTTCCATCAATGCCAAAGTGGAATATTGTTGGACAATTGGTTTGGACAGTCAATTTTCATTGATGTCAACCCTTGTAGAGTGTTCTTAGTCATTGATGTCAACCCTTGGAGAGTGATCGTTGGAGAATTGGTTGTCATGTTAGAGGTCTACCATTTATATTGTCACATTGTTAAGATATACACTTGTTATGTTACAAATCATGATACATGTTGATGTACATGGTTGATGTGCATGGTCGACACATGGTTGGTACAGGTGATGATGTGCATGGTTGGCACATGGTATGGTATAGGTGTTGATGTGCATGGTTGATGCATGGTACAGGTTGGTCATGGTCATGGAACCCAAGTGTTAATGTGCATGTTTGATGCATGGAACATGTTGTTCATGGTCATGGAACCTGTTATCACTAAGAATCACCCTTATATTTCAAGAGGATAAGCCTAGTACCCATCAAAATGTTTGTAAATGTAAATCAATGATTAAAGGTCAAACGAACAAAAAATCAACATAATAATGTTTTAACATAGAAATATGGGCTAGCATGCATAAGAAAATGAGGTTTTGATTAAATTCAGTTAGTGGTTAAGGATAAAAGTGAATAGAAGGAAGACTTAGTGAGGAAGGTGGATAAGTCTGCTATAAGCATCAAGCCTTCAAGCAGCTAGGTGAAGAAAAACTCAGTCACAAGACCTTATTCAACTTCAAGTTTAAAACACTGCAAAATATTCATAGCAACATTATAATCAAACATCCATTACAACACAACCACAACATCTCATATGGATCATCCAATCATGAGAATTTCAGAATAAGAGGAAACAAGATGATGAAAAGAAACTGACTTCTATTAATGAAAATGTCTCAAGGCTTATACATAACCATAAAACAACTTTGTTTAGTAAAAAGATTACAAAATAGGGAGCTCTACTCAACCATTCGAACCCCCACATACCATTCATCTGATGTATTTATAATAAAAAAAGTAGACAACAACTAGAGGTGTGAGATGGCCTTCCTATCCTAGGATTCTCCCCAAAAAGCTACTAATCTAACATTGTACAAACAGATCTAACAAACTGCTAAAATTAAGCAGCATGTTAGCAACAACTCTAAAAAAATATGAATGACATGTAATATTTTTTCTTGGGTTCATATTCTCCAATTCCACGTGTCCTCAAATCCTATATGTTGATCTCCAACTGCCACCTGTTGATCTTCGGTTCCCTCCAAATCATCAAATCCAATAGGAAGCAATGAATTCAAAACCTCTGACTATAATGGCCAGTTCGTAGCACCATTCTGTAGCGCATGAGGTAGTCGATTCCATAGAGCGCTCCTATAAAACTTCTCTACAAATTCTGTAGAGCCCATTTGTAAAAATTATCTGCAGATTCTGTAGCGCCCATTTGTAAAACTGCTCTACAGATTCTGTAGCGCCCATTTCTAAATTGTTCTGCAGATTCCATAACGCCTTTTCTTTATCTGGCTGGGTGATTTTGTAGTGCCTTTAGTAGAAGAACTACATAACAGTCTATGTAGATGATTCTTTAGCGCATGACACTACAAAATCTCTGTGTTTTTACTTTGTTATGCAACGAATCCTCAAAAACAAAACAAAAAACCTTAGTAGATGGACTTTGAGCCTGTAAATGCCTCCATAGGCGAAAATATCATATTTCCTTGAACACTTCAAGCTTGCAAAAAGTAATCATCACCAAAAATGGGTATGTCATACTTCTCCATTTACTTTCTCAATCTGGCACTTCTCCTAGTTGTAGGAGGACTTCCCTCTGTAACAACAACATCTCTTTTGTTTGCAGGTGAACTCCTCTCTACTACAGGGGAATTTCTTTCTATTGCAGTTTATGCTAGAACATTTAAGTTCCTCTGGGATAGATCATTCTTGAAGGGACGGAATTCTTCTTTGAGATTTCTGTTTTGGGATTGAATTATTTTTTTTGCCTATATAGAGTCTTAATTTTCCTATGGAGAGGCAAGAATCTTCTTGTTGTAAACCTTTCCAGATCAAGGGTTTCATTGTACATGTCCATGAGCTCCTTCATCTCCATTTTCTCAGTCAAAATTTCTTCCTTCAAATGGGAAACTTCTTTTCTAGCATCCTTGAGTTGTCTAATAAATCTCTTGAAAGTGGGATTATTAGGGGGAGAGTTGATGTTTATGATTTTAATAGGCATCTCAGTAGCTTCTCCTTTACCTTTATCTTTCATCTAAACTATTGTTTTTTTCATGACCTCAATAGGCTTCCCAATTGTGTCACTTTTACTTTTAACTTTGTTTGGTACTGAATCCTTGGGTATGACTTATGTTTCAACAACTTCCTTATGGGATGATGATCTAGTAAAGGCCTCTTGACTATGGTCTTAGATGCTACAACAAGTGAGGGGAAATGCAATTTTCTCCCCTTCTTGGCTGTGGTTTTGGTTGATGAAGGAACTTCTTCCAGTTCATGTGCAGGATGAGGTGAAAATTCTCTTTGTGGGGAGTGATGGATCTCCCTCTCTTCGTCTTCAATTTTCTTAGGGGTTTCTTTGTCTTGGGTAGTAGGTTTTCTCTTTCTCTTCTTACTTGTTTCTTCTTGGGAAACACTACTAGCTAGAAAAGGGATCTGCATCATGGATTGAGGAGTAGAGGCTATATCTAGCTGCAGATTGGCAGAGACAATGAATTGTTCCCAAGAAAGGTTTATTTTCTTCAAATATTCCATAACCAACATCCTGACCAATCCAGAATGGAAAACACTAGTGTCCACGGCCTTGGACTTATCTTGGACCCTATCAACCATCTTTCCCATACTTCTTAACAAATAAACAAGGATATTTATTAAAACCTTACCAGTGAAATGTAGCAAGAGTCTAATGTGATATTGGTATATCATGTTAAATCTTCCCACACATGTAAAATACCTCTGGATAATCTCCAACATTTTATCAAAACCCTCAACTAGGTGGATCGTAGGCACTCCCTTAGACAAAATGTCTTTCTGATAGTTCGTCTTGAGGAAATCTGTTGGTCTCCAGTTTTGATCATGTTTTTGCCTATACTATATCACAAAGACCTCCATCTCTATACCCAGTACCACCCCTTTTGGCCTTGTCTTGACATAATTGACATCTCCCTACCATTCAATGGGGCTACTTAAGGTATCTTTACGTTTCA
>SNQJ01S0278373.1:0-11341 GCA_010110895.2 Picea sitchensis | reverse complement strand
GTTGTCCCTTAGATTTTGCAACTCTGTAGTTTGAGATTTCTTGTGTTAGGTTATCCGACAAAATCTTACTCCAGTTAAAAGCATATCCTTCTGAAGCTTCTTCTAAAAAGGGCACCCAATCTGCATGAAAATGACAGGGATCTTTTCTCCCAAAACGTCTACACAGCATAATGGCTACGTAAACCATGTATTCATTCAAGGATGTTGTAGCATAAACCCCATGGGTATCGACCCTAAATTTTGATGGAAATCTCCACTAGTCTCTAATTATATCAGGATAAGTTTGGTCTGCCTCAATGCATTCTTTCCTCTAAAATTCAACTAAAAACTCGGTATTAAAAGTATGTTTAGGATTTGGCGAGAGTTTATACATTACTTGTATATGTTCTGGCCTGAATGAGCCGACGATGACTCCTTGATTGTTTAAGATGCTCCTCGTCGGGATATCGACCTTTTCCAGGGCCCAACTGATCATATCATTGTACACTACGAGCCGAGGGTGCACGACGATCTTATGAAGCTCTGATTCTGCTATGTCCCGATAGTGATTCTCATAATCAGTATGAGCATTCTTGAATTCATATTCCAGAAATTTAGAGATTTGAGACCAAGATTTAATGGAGTCTATAGTGTGTGGCATGGTGTCGGAGATGATATCTCCTTCCTGTGTATCTTCACTCTTCTTCGGTGCCATGACTTTACGTTAAATGGAAAACCTGTCACAAAAAAGGAATGAATGAGCTCAGCTGAGTGCTTCTTGAGCTTGATAAAATGAAAACAGAAAACACAGACAATCAAATGCTCTTTTAATTCATTTAACAATGACGGGATTGACGAAGCTAACAAGAATTCAAGACATTTAATGTGGTAGATATTTTACTGAGATATGCATTAGTACCACGTATCACCAATTATTCTTTATTTAAATGGCCGCATTTTAACGCCTTTGAATTTTAAATAAAACTCAGAATATTTTACTCAATCGGAAACCAAAACATGAATGAAACCCTAAAAAATGATTATCATTAATCATGCTTTGGAAAAAGGTTAATTTGTGCTAATTATAGATTAAGAGTCAAGATTTCATTTTTCGGGATTTCAGGGATCGTGTTGTCGAAAGGTATGTATTCTCGAAATCTGATCTCCGAAATCGCGAAATCGCGACAAGGTTAATTAAGACTTAAACATTTTAGAAAAGTAATTGATTGATATTAAGCGTTTCGGGATTTCGGGGATCGTTTTGACAAGAAGTATGTCATCGATGAATCCCGATTTCCGAAGTTGCGAAATCGCGACGTGTTTAAAATAGGACTTAAATTCATCTTAATTAACCAACTAATCAAGGTTAAGGATAAAACAAAGTTAGTTCGGTTTAACACAAATTATGGGTCGGGATTTCACGATTCGGGATTTCGGGGATCCTTTTGACGAGAGATGTGTTATCACTAAACCCCGAATCCCGAAATCGCGAAATGATTAACTTAAGCCTCAACTTTTTGCATTAGAGAATTAATTAATTAGCATTTTAACTAACTCTCTTTCTTTCGGGAAATCGGGGATCGGGATTTCGCGATTCAATTTGTTATTGAAAAATATGTTTTAAGCAAACCCCAAATCCCGAAAACTCTTTAAAGTTAATCTTAACTCCATTAGGTTTAAAGCTTATCATGATTAAAATAATTTTATAAAAAATGCGTCGGAATTCTTATAATACTTTTAGGTTTTTGCCTTTTATTATTTAAATAATTAATTTCTTTGGGAAATCGGTACCGTGCGTTTGGGAACGATAACGAAACTTGTGTTTTATGAAAAGCCGAAACCCGAAAAAGGAAAGTTTAGGTCTTAGGGATAAAAATTTAAGAATTGCTTCAACATAGGCTCCAACTGGGAACCTCGTCTCCTTGTGGGACGAAGAGAACATGTAGACTTAGTGCCTTCATTGGGTTTATGGGGTCAAGGTTTTATCCCTGCAGAAATTGATAAGGAAGGGGATACAGAGGAAAAAAGAGATTTCATTTTTACTTCTGAAAATCTTTTCAAAGTTCTCATTTGTTGTAAACTCAGTTGCAGTCTCATTCATGATCTTCTCCTTCTCATTACTGAAATTAAGTTAGCATTAAGATGATCAAAACAATCTTAGGAAACTCAACAGATTTTGTGGCTTTCAGCTTGCATCAAACGAAGCAAAATTCATATTTTTAATTGGGGAGCCCTGTCTGAACTTGGGGTGCAGATCCAGTTTCGAAAAAACTGGTAACTAGAGTAGAGTGGTATTTATGACAACCTTACAAATACCTCAGATAGTGCTTCACTGCCAACGAGCCTGTTCAGTACCCCGGTGAAGTTATCTGTCCCTCTTTACTGAATTTTCTTTCACCGCTTTGAATGCTAATTATATATTTAACCTTAGATATTGCTTCACTACCAGCGAGCCTGTTCAGTACCCCGACGAAGTTATCTGTCTTTTTATACTAGACGAGGGCAATCATTTAAATGAATTTCCTTTCATCGTCTTTTGGACTAGATGGGGGCAATCAAATATGAATTTGCTTTCACCATCTGTATTATATTTTACTTTTTGAATACAAAGCGGGGGAAATCAGTGGTACTTAATATACCAGGGGTGGTATCTGTGTAAAAATTGCAATGGAGGTTTGTCAACTTGTTTTGATTGCTTTAGACCAAGCTTTTCTCAACTTTCAAAACACCTTAGTTTGCAGAGAAAAAGGGGAAGATTAATTTCAGGGGTCTTCCTTTGAGCAAGCTTAAATCCTCAAAAAAACTATTAAGAGACCTAGGAGAGTCAGGATCGGCCTAAACATAGCCTTGTTTAGTCAGAGCGTAGGAAATATGAGGATTGTTCTTACCGTTTAAGAACTACTTTTCAATTTCAAAAGTTAAGACATAATCTCTTTTCCCTCCATGGGAAACCCAAAAAAGAAACTTGATTCAGAACTGAGGGTAGAAAGAGGGGACGTAGAACGATCTGGAAGTCAAAAAACAGAGGTCATAAATTAAACCCAACTCTTGGAACTCTCTCTTAAAGATTTTTACTTTATTTACCTCCTATCTTGTTCTAAGTGAAACCCTTAAGGCCTAGATTTTGAAAACATTTTTTTATTGACCTATCAAACTTACGAGATAATCAACGCACATTTTGTTACAAAATCTTTGTTTTTACAAAATAGACTTTGTTGGGACTCACACTTTGCCTTACCATTTTCGTTCTCCTTTTGAAATAACAGAAAATCTTATCTATCACCTATTTTTGGCAAATTTATCTTCCGCTTTAAGGTTGTTTGTTTGTTGCTTTTACTTGTCGGGTTGTCAGCCAGAATCCTATGAAAGAACAATATGAAAAGTATCAAGGTTTTAAGGAATTTTATTTTATTTTTCTTTATTTACAGAATGAAAGTAGACTTACCAAAGAAAATTATGAAATAAAAGACTAAAAAAAACGGTATATACAGTGGGAATTTTGGAAATCAATTATTCCATAAAATGTTTTAAAAAATGGTCGTTGACGGGGGCATTCAGGATTTTACCATCCAAATTTTCTAGCAGAAATGAATTTTTTCCTTCAGGAGATGCAACCTTGAATGGTCCGTACCAGATGTGATCAAATTTACCATTTTTTCCCGAATCCTCCTTCCTAGCATCCCATTTCAAAACCAAATCTCCAGGGAGAAAATTTGTGTCCTTGGCTTTACGATCAAATAACACTTACATGCCATCCTGGTATTTCTGCAGCCTTTCATCCACTTCCACCCTTTGCTGCTGGACTTCAATCAGTTGATTTATCCTTCTTGTGACAGAATTTGGTTCTTCCTTCTCATCTTGCCATAGTTTCATTACAAGAAGTGTTAGGTTTATAGGCAACACTACATCTGTCTCGTATACCATTTGGAAGGGAGAAGTGTCGATAGACTTTTTCGTGCCTATCCGATTTTCCCACAGAGCGTATTTCAAATGCACATGCCAAGAATTTTTATTTTCGCTTAACACTTTCTTAATTATATTGATTAAGATCTTGTTTGAAGATTCAACCAGACCATTTCCCTGAGGGTAGTATGTTGTGGAGTGACCAAGCACAATATTATATTTTTGGAAAAAACTGACCATAGCCATAGATTTAAAAGCCTGTGCATTGTCTGTGACTATCTTTCCGGGACAACCGAACCTAGACAAAATATTTTCTTCTAAAAAATCTATTACCACCGAATCAGTAGCCTTTCTCGTTGGAATAGCTTCCACCCATTTGGTGAAGTAGTGTGTAGCGGTCAGGATCCATCTGTGTTGAGCACTAGAATGAGGATTAATTTTGCCTATGAAATCTAATCCCCATTGTTGAAAAGGAGCTTTCGTTTTGACCGGAACCAATGGCATTGTAGGGAGTTTATGTTTGCTTGCAAAAAATTGGCAAGGGATCCAAGCTCGTACCTTGGCATTGACGTCTGAGAAACGTTTGGGCCAATAATACCCAGCCCTCAGGGTCTTATAAGCCGTAGCCCTCCAGGCGTGGTGTCCTCCACACACTCCTTCGTGAAATTGGCTTATGACCTTTTTTGTTTCTGATTCGACCAGATAGACCAAGAGGAAGCCAAGAGGATCCTTCCAATACAATTGTCTTTCGGAAATACAGTGCTTGACCGCATGCAGCTTCAACGTTCTAACTTTGGATGGGGACAATTCACTTGGGCATTTCAATGTCAACAAGTATGATACTATGTCCTTGTACCAATTTGATGAAGCAAATTTCTCTTCGATTAGGATTTTAGCTATTTGTTCCTCAAGTTCATTCACGTCTACCCACTCTTCCTCCCCCTAAGAGTCGTTTATCTCGAGAGCTTTGAAATTGGATTCAGCTAAGATTTTAGCTAAGCATTGCCCCTTTACTAATTTTGTTGGTTTTATCTTCAAGTCGAACTCTTGAATTTTGGCAAGCCATCGTCCTCTTTTGCCATCACTGTCTACCTGAACCAAATATCTTTTACGGAGCTAGTAGGTACATATGCAATCACCTTAGAATGAAAAACATAGGTTCTGAAAGCCTTTAATGCTTTTAACATAGCATATGCTTGTTTTTCCATTATATTATATCTGAGATCGACATCTCAGAGACTTTTGCTAAAAAATGCTATCAGTTGCTCGAAACCTTCTTCGTTCTTCTGAAGGAGTACCGCGGCGAGTGTCTATTCAAAGGAAAATGAGAAAATAAGGAAATCCTTGGGATAATCAGGGCTCGCTAGTACATGTGCCTCGCTTATAACCTTCTTGATGCGTGCAAAGGATGATTTAGCCTCTGCTGTCCATTTCATTTCGATGTTTTTCCTGAGCATATCTGTGATCAATTTCACGATTTCAGCAAAGTTTGGAATAAATCTTCTCAAAAAAATTATTTTTCCTAAGAATGATTGAATCTCTTTCACATTCCTAGGAATACTTATTGTGTCTATAGATTCAACTCTTTTAGGGTCAATTCTAATTCCATCTCGAGATACAATATGGCCCAAAAGCTTGCCTTCCTGCATAGCGAAGTGAGACTTTTTAGGATTTAAGGACAGACCAAACCTGCGGCATTTCTCAAACGTATGTTTGAGATGTATCAGATGATCTTCATTCGATTTAGAAAAAAAAGTTAGGTCATCCAAATAAATAACTACAAATTTGTCTCGTTCGCCAATGAAAGCGATATCCATTACCCGTTGAAAAGTAGCATCTGCATTCATCAAACCAAACGGCATCTTATCATACATAAATGTACCCCAAGGAGTGGTAAAGGTTGTTTTTTCTTTATCGTGATCGCTGACAGAAATTTGATTGTAACCTAAAAACCCGTCGATCATCGACATCCTATTTGCTCCTACTACTTTTTCTAAAACGTGATCCATTTTAGGTAGGGGGTAATTATCTTTGAGACTAGATTTATTAAGATTTCTGAAATCGACACACAGTCTAATTTCCCCATTTTTCTTCCTAACCAGGACTAGGTTTGCTACCCAATCGGAATATCTCAGTGGTACAATTATCTTTGCATCAAGGAGTTTTTTGACTTCCCGTTCGATAAAAGGTAATAAGATGGGGTTGATTTGTCAGATTTTTTGTTTAGAGGGTTTGACACCAGGCTTCAAGGGTATCTTATGTTCGATCACAGAGGTGTCATAGGTTCTTAGTTCTTCATACGACCAAGCGAAAACATCTTTGTACTTTCTAAGCAACTCCGTGTATTTATTTTTGGTTTCTGTAGATAGATATTTGGATAGTTTTACCATCCGAGGGTTTTCTTTAGTTCCTATGTCACAATCCTCAACCTCTTCAGGTTGGGGCTGTAGGGTGGTTTTTGAAGGGATATCATCTTGATTGAATAATCTTTACAAGGGAATTAGGCCCTTGGGAATCTAGTTATTCTTAAGAACGAGCATTCGATGATTCACAATTTTATCGTGAAACTCTTTAGAATCCTCCCCCTCCTGCATGATCCAAATGGGATCATTTTGATTTTCTTGATTAGTATGCATTTCTGCAAATTCATCTATTGATTCTAAAAACTTGCAAAGTTGTTCATCATCCTCAAAGACTTTCCAATGTTGTATGTTATTCGGTATCGAAGGTCGATGTCTCATTTGTATGTGATACTTTAATTTAAACGCAATAGGAGGTGTGAAAGTTGATGCTTCTTTGGCTAATGCATCAGCCTGTTGGTTTTCAGTCCTTGGTACGAAATAAATATTCACAGAGGAGAAGAAATTCTCGATTAGATCCTAGACACAATTCCTATAGGACCTCAACCTAGGATGTTTGGCCTGGTACTGTCGATTCACCTGTTTTATGATTAACTCGGCGTCGCCAAAGACTTCGAGTTTCTTTATTTTCATCCTCCTAGCGGCTTCTAATCCTAGCACTAAAGCTTCATACTCGCATACATTATTTGTACAATCCACAATCCACTGAAGCCTATATGAAAAGGGGATTACGAATTGATCATCGGGAGCCACAAGGAGTGCCCCAGCTCCAACTCCAAGGAAAGATGAAGCACCGTCAAAATACATCTTCCATACACCAGTGCTATATACATTTTTTTTTATTTTTTCTTTTTCAGTTTTTTCTTCTATACAACTTTCGTCTATATCTACTTCAAAATCATCATCAATAGATAATATACAATTTCCTAAATCTTGGTCAGCAATATATACAGGATGATTATTTGGGTTATGTGGATCACCTACCNATCCACATTCCATTGAAGCCTATATGAAAAGGGGATTACAAATTGATCATCGGGAGCCACAAGGAGTGCCCCAGCTCCAGCTCCAAGGAAAGATGAAGCACCGTCAAAATACATCTTCCATACACTAGTGCTATATACATTTTAAATTTTTTTTTCTTCTATACAACTTTCGTCTATATCTACTTCAAAATCATCATCAATAGATAATATACAATTTCCTAAATCTTGGTCAGCAATATATACAGGATGATTATTTGGGTTATGTGGATCACCTACCGTGAATGCCAACCTAGTCTCTTTGTAAAGACACGTGTATTGTCCTCCGAAAACTGGAATTGTAGCATATGTCATGTCCAGCTGGAGAGATCCTCCAAGCTTGGCACCCCATGACCTATATAATAGCATACCATACTTCAGAGGGATGTTAGCGACCACTACATCCATAAGAATGCTTTTTGCAGGTATTTGTGCCAGGCCTACCACCAGTTCTTTAATCATGCCTATGCATTTGACTTTTCTTGAATCAAAAGAATATAAGTCACCATAGGGCCTTGTGATTTCGAGACCGAGTTTCTCCATAATTTCCTTTGGCATCACATTGTGGGATGCTCCGGAATCTAGCATACAGTTATGGAGTAGGTGGTCAAACAAGGTTAACGTGATATAAAAGAGGGCCACAGTGTCTCTCGCACCTTCGAAATGTGGACCAAAGACTATGTTCGGCATGTCATCTTCTAAGTTGATGACATCGGCCTGGCTTTCGTATTCAGAAAAGATAATCATCTTGGCAATTTGTTTTCTGTATATTGGATGTTTAGCTAGTTCAACAAGGGGAATAGGAATTTTGATTTTATTTATTTCGTTTTCCAGATTAAAATTTCCCAGGGCCTTATCGTTTTCTATGTTCGGGGCCTCCATTCCTTTCTTTTCATCTTTTCTTTGTGGTGTGGACTTGTTTTCATTTACAGGAGGCTTTGTATTCACAGCGAGTGTTCCTATTGGCTTCGACTGGACAGGTTGCATGTCAGCGGTGTGAGTTTTTGTAATCTGTTTCTCAACAACTTTTGGAGTCACCTCATCAGTTTCGCCCCTTGGCAAGATCTTTTTTGTTGGAACAGTTGGGAGACTTTTGTTCCTAGGTCTTAAATTATATTTTTCCTGTAGTTCGGCTATAATATCATTTGTGATACCCTGATAGGCCAAATTTTAAGATGTGTCATTGCTAACATTGTCTTCTGATGTAATATCTTTATTTAAGGATTTTTCGTAATCTTGTTTCGATAAATAAGGTGATTTATTATCGTCGCCAAGATTATTAATATCCTCATCAAGCTCTTCAAAATCTTCTAGATCTTCCTCTCCAATGAAGTTTTCACTTTTGAAGGGGGTTGGGATTTTTTGATCTTCATTTTTAATTATTTTCTATGGGGCCTGAGGATCAAGATTCCTTCTAAAATCCTTCTTGGGGAAATTATCTCTTTTCGATTTCTCTAGTTCCATTTTTGAGATCTTATTTGAAAGTTCTCTAATTACCCTAGCCATCTCATCTATTTTATCTCCCGAGGATTTCCCCGATCCTGAGGGTCCACCTTGCTCTTTGAATTTCCTATTTTCTTTGTTCCCGGTTTCTATTTTTGCTTTTAATTTCCCTGATGCCATCATGTTCGATTCAATCTCAAGAGCATCATCCTGCATTTTCGTGAGATCTATTGATCTCCTTTCTCTCAATAATAAGGCAAAATCAAGATCAAAAGCGCCAGCAAAAGTCACCTTTGTTGTAGGTTGTGAAGGTTTGACCTCAACCGGGATTTTATTATACAACTTGTTGAACCTTTGTGTGAATTCTAGAATAGATTCTGAGTTTTTCTTTCTAAGGGCTCCAAATTCATTCAGGTAGTAGAGGTGGTCCTTCCTCTCTCCCCATTGTCTAGTAAAATTGCTTTCAATTTCCTCGTAAGATCTTAGAGATCCAGCTGTTAAGGATCGGAACCAGGTCCTCACCTGTCCTTCGAAAGTCTGAACGAGGAGTCCAGAATAGACATCTTTGTGTTCTATTCCGAGGATGTCAGCAAATTGGTCAAAGAAGTTTATATGTTCTTGCGCGGTCAAATCCCCTTCCCCTGTAAATTTCAGAACACTTTTCATATAATTTTCGGGGAGATCGTGTAGGGAAACTGGGAGGACAAGGGGAGCATATCTAGCAGCTACTTTAGCGAAGATTCCAGGAAGCGGTACTTGGCCACCGGTTGGTCCTCCTGGGGCACCACCTCCAGCTCCAACACCTCCTTGTGCAACCATTGGTAGATTTGAGGTTGAAGCTCATAATGTGTGAGGAGAAGGTTCTCGGGAATCTGAGGAGAATACCTCAGGAAAAAATAATGTATCGTATGAGAGGGGGAGCGAGATAGATCTTTCAAGTGTTTCTGAAACGTTCAACTGCGTAAAGTCAGGCTGACAAATAGTATGTGTGGGTAAAAATATTTGTCTAAGGGATCTTCATGATTTTAAAATCTTTTCCGGATCAGAGACTGGCGAGGTCTGCTTGTTGTCCGGGTTCTTTCTGGTGTTCTTTCGGCTAATAGCCAGTTTACTTATCGTGGAGTCGCCAAGTGAAAAATAAAGGTAGCCTTAGAAGGTTTTCTATCCTTGTTCACTACCAAAGAAAGAAAGTGTCAATGTCGTTCTTCCCAGGGAAAAGTTTCGTTTCTTCGTCCCCGGCAACGGCGCCAAAAAGATGTTGTTCCTGAATTTATACTTTAAGGCTGTAAAGTATACCGTCAAGGCATCCGTAAAGGTAAAGATAATTAAAGGATAAGAATCAAAAAGAAGGGTAAAGTAGAATCAGTTTCTCAACTGCCTCTGTTTAACTTCCCGTTGTTCTTGGATGCCGATATCTCTCTCAATAGCATCCCATGAACGTTCTAATTCAGCCCAGTTAGTCGTTGTTTGCAGAATAATATTAAATAGGTTTAAAGCAATACTGGTTTGATCTTGGAGACCAGGTTCTATGTTGGGTTGTCTGTTATTTGGGACAGTCATGGAGAGTAAAATTTTATTTAGTTGTGAAAGAATTCGATAAATTGTTACTTTGGTTTTTTTTAAGAGATGAGAATAAGAAAAAATAGTTTTGAAATTCAAAATAATAACATTAATACAGTTGAGGCCATTTCCTGGACTTGAAACAATTTGAGAATCGTAAAATAACAAAGAAATACAACTGAAAAAAAATATGAGGCTTTAATCAAGAAAGAATCTCATATTGTAACAGGAAATAAAGAAGAAAACGAGATTTCTAATGAAGTTTTAAATATCATGACTCAAATGATCCACAGGTATTAAAATTACTGATAGCAATTTCAGAGGAAAAACTGTAAATAATTTGATAACCAAATCAATCTAAACTATAAAAGATGTATAAAATAAACTTCAAATTGATCATTCATTAGAAAGACATTGAAAGAGAAACATAGAAAAATATGGTAAACAAGGTTAAAGAGCACATAGCTACAAGTTGGCAGGATTCAGAATCTCGTCTGTATTTGTATATCACAGTGGGTTGGAAAAATTTTAATACAATCGGCTCTCTCAAAAAACCAAAAGCCTCTTCTCAGTCTCCTGAAAAATATATTTATACATGATCATCAAATATTTTCCCGTTGGTGATTAACCAACTTCCTAAGACTATGGTTACATGGATGAATAATGTCAAACCGTTTACATTTCTTTTCTAACTTATTTATTATTCTAATGATGAAAATATTCAAAAGAGTATTTTTATGTTTGTGTTGACAAACTTCCTTCTTCTGCCTTAAGACAGCGAATACATTTTCCCAAAAACTTCACCAAAACTCTGGGAACATCTGGTATCTCTTTTTCCTCAAATATGAAGAATCTTTTCTATAATTCGGGCAAACAATCTTCTATTATCTTCCTTGTGAACTTAATAGTTTGCAACTTTAAGTTTGGTATCACTATCCATTTGTCGATTTCGGTGATATTGATTACCTTAATTTTTGGGATCTCCACCTTCATTTCCTCCAAATCTTCCTTGAACCTTAATTGGTGCTTGACAATGTTAATCTCTCCTAATAACCCAGGACAGTCATTTTCTCC
>SNQJ01S0278369.1:0-11331 GCA_010110895.2 Picea sitchensis | reverse complement strand
TACCCCTACCCCTTCTTTTATAGGCTAGAAGGAGCTAGGGTTTTGGACGAACCCTCGGCCATGCATGGCCGGGAGTTTCAGTTAACTGACCTATAGCTTTTTGTTCCATCGGCAACTTTCATTTTTTCGTGCTTCGTTAGGTACACATAGGCTGTTGTGAGTCAGCCAGCGTGTACACACGTGCAATAATGGGTTAGGGCGTGTGGTCCTTGACACAAGAGGATTTTCAAAGAGTTGTTCAACAGAGTTTTGGCAAAGAAGGGATATGAGTTGGCCTGATTCCAGGTAAGCATGTGTAGTGCAATTTAGGGTTATAACACCTATGTGCTAACATCTTGCTCCACAGGGGATGGAGACCTCCCTGCAAGGCTCCAAGAACATGCAATTCCAATGTCTTATCCATTAGGCAAGGAGACATTATTAAAAGAAAACACAACTAACTAATAGACTAGTATTTACAATAAAATGAAGCCACCCATGGATTTTATAAAAAGTATTTTTTAGAAAAAGAAGTTTTTTAGAAAATGCCCATTGACTAGGCCACCAGAAATTTCAGGATCTTCCAAATTCTGCAGCTTAAAAGTATTATTTTGCAAAACTTCATAAATTTTAAAAGGACCAACCCAAAGGGATTTGAATTTACCATGTTTTCCCTTATCCTTCCTTTGAGCATACCATTTGAGTACCAGGTCTCCAAGCTGAAAATCTTCCTTCTTAACCTTCTTGTCAAAAATTTGTTTTATTTTTTATTGATGACTTTGTTCTTTGTCAAAAAACCGCTCTCTAGTTTGTTGTACTTCCACAAGTTGATGCATCCTCCTGATCATGTAATACGGTTCCCCTTCTTGGTCTTGAAGAAACTTTTCTAGAGGTAAAGCTAATTGAGCAGGGAAAACAGCTTTAGTTCCATAAACCAATTGAAATGGTGTGGTGCCAATTGACCTTTTGGTGGTTACTCTGTATGCCCATAGGGAAATTTTCAATTTAGAATCCCATCAATTCTTATTATCTTCCAGAAATTTTCTGATAATCTTTACTAATATTTTATTGGAGGATTTTGCTAAGCCATTATAGCCCTGAGGGTAATATGGAGTGGAGTGGATAAGTTGAATACCAAATTTTTCACAAAAATTCACCAGGGGCTCAGCTTTAAAGGTTGTTTCATTATCAGTGACAATTTTATTTGGGAAACCAAACCTTGATAGAATATCTTCCAAGAAACCAATAATTACTTTGTGTGTTGCATTTCTGGTGGGAATGGCTTCTATCCATTTGGTAAATTAATCAATAGCAGTCAAAATCCAACGGTGTTGGCCACTTGAGGATGGATGAATTTCTCCAGTAAAGTCTAACCCCCACTGTTGGAAAGGGCCAGATACTACTATGGGCTTCAGAGGTAAAGATTTGAGTTGTTGTTTACCTAAGAATTTTTTACATTTTTCACAAGTCCTAATCTTTTCACACACATCAGTGAATAAATTAGTCTAGAAATACCCAGCTCTGAGTATCTTGTATGTTGTGGTTATCCAGAAGTGATGACATCCACATAAAATCCCATTAAATTCAGTCATAATTTTTTTTTCCTCTCCTGGGTCTAAACATCTTAAAAGAATCCATGAAGGATATTTCCAATACATAATCTGATCAACAATACAATACATGATTGCTTTAAGTTTCAGAGCTCTTACCTTGGTCTTCTGAAGTCTAGTGGGAGGATGCAAATTTTGCAGGAAATAGATGATGTCCTTGTACCAATTGCATTCTACCAATTTTGAGTTGATTTGCAAGTTGTTGTTAGGAATATCATATTGTTGATTTATAGAGTTAGTACTCATGAAATTTACTCCCAATGCCTTACAATTGGATTCAGCTAGCAATCTAGCCAAACCTTGACCTTTTACCAGCTTGGTGGGTTTCACCTCAAGATCAAACTCCAAAATCTTAGCAATCCACTTACTTCTTTTCTCATCTATATCAGGCTGAATCAAAATTTATTTCACAAAACTTGAAGGAACATAAGCAATGATTTTTTAATGAAGAACATATACCCTGAAATCCTTAAGAGCTTCAACTAAAGCATAAGCTTGTTTCTCCATAATGTCATATCTAACTTCAGCATCTCTCAAGTCCCTACTGAAAAAAGAGATAGTTTGCTCCATTCCATCTGAATTCTTATGAAGAAGGACAGCAGCTGGTGTATCATTGGAGGAAAAAGAAAAAATCAAAAATTCCTTTGAGTAGTCAGGACTGATCAAAATAGGAGCATCATCCAGTGCTTGTTTTATATTCTCAAAATAACTCCTAGCTTATGGTGTCCATTTTACTTTGTTTCCTTTTCTCAGCATGGCAGTGATGAATTTCACTAACTCACAAAAGTTAGATATAAATCTCCTTAATAATTTTATCTTACCTAAGAAGGGCTGAATTTATTTCTTGGACGTTATAAGAGAAAGGGTTTTGATAGCCTCTACTCTATTTGGGTCAATTGTTACTCCTTCAATTGAGACAATGTGTCCTAGCATCTTACCTTCCTTCATGGAAAAAAAGAGAATTCTTGGAATTTAGGGACAACCCATACTTTCTACACTTTAGAAACATCTTTTCTAAATGATGGTAATGCTCTTGATCAGACTTGGAAAACATTGTAATATTATCCAAATATATCACCACAAACTTGTCTTTCTCTCCAATAAATGAAATGTCCATTTCACATTGGAAAGTTGCCTCTACATTCATGAGACTGAATGGAATCTTGGCATACATAAATGTACCTGAAGGAGTGGTAAATGTTGTCTTTTCTCTTTCCTCTGATAACATAAAATCTGATTGTAGCCCGAAAACCCATCAATCTTGAAATCCTTACTAAGTCTGTCACCCTTTGCAAGATATGTTCCATTTTTGGTAAGGGGTAGTTGTCTTTTATAGAACACGTATTTAAGTTCTTGGAGTCAACATAAATCTTGATCTCACCATTCTTCTTTTTAATAGGGACCAAATTAGCTACCCAATTATAATACCTCATAGGTATAATCATTTGAGCATCAAGCAGTTTTTTGACCTCTTTTTCCATAATAAGCAACAACATGGGGTCAATCTGCCTAAGTTTTTGTCTGAAAGGTTTGGTGTCATATTTCAAAGGTATTCTATGCTCAATGATGCTAATATCATAAGTTTCCAGGTCTTCATACTTCCATGCAAAAACATCAAAAAATTCTTTCAATAGTTCGATATATTCAGCCCTTTGATTTTCTGACAAGCTACTGGACAATTTAACATATTTGGGTTCTTCTTCAGTGCCTATATTACATTCTTTCAGGTCTGAATTTTCCTTAGAACCACTCACCTTCACAGCAACATCATTGTTATCAAATATTCTTTCCAAAGTAACCAATCCTTTAGGAATGTGATTGCTAGGCAACTGAACAATTTTGTGATCTACAATCTTGTTCAATAATTTATCAGCATGTAGATTTTTATCATCGTTTCAATCTTGGTCAATATGAAGAACATAAAATTCATCTATTATTTCCAAAAACCTCTTTATTTCTTGATCATCTTCAACAACATTCCAATGCTTGACATTCTCAGGTATAGCAGGTTTGTATTTCACCTCAACATTATACTTAGGCTTTGGAGGTAATGGGATTTTAAAATTGTTGGCAGAAACAGCTAAGGAATCAGCCAATGTATTAGCCTCTCTAGGAACAAAATATATGTTGAAGGCTGAGAAGAAATCATCAATGAGGTCCCAAACCTCATTCATATAATCTTTTAGTCTAGGATGCTTTGTTTGATAGATGTTTTTGACTTGATGCACAATCATCTCTGCATCTCCAAAAACTGAGAGTCCTTCAATTTTCATGTCCTTTGCAGCTCTAAGCCCCAAAAATAAGGCTTCATATTCTACAATATTGTTTGTTGTTTCAAACTCTAGCTTTAAAGACAAGATTGTGACATCCTGAGAGGGAGAAATGAACAGTACTCCAGCACCAACACTATCCTTGTAAGATGCACCATCAAAATATATCTTCCACATTTGAACACCCTGTCTAGTTATTTCACATCTTGTTGATCACTGATTTTTTATCTCTAATGGTGACTGGGGAAACTCAGTAATATGAAGAATACTATACCCTAAATTAGTATCAACAACATAGATGGGATGGTTTGTTGGGTTTCTCTCATCACTTATGATATATGCTAACTGATCTTTTTTGTACAGTCTCATGTGATCAACCCCAAAGTATGGTATGGTAGCATAAGAAATATCCATTTGTAAAGTCCCTCATAACCTCTTGATCCATGATCTAGACAGCAACATCCCAAATTTGGGAGGAACATCTGCAACTACAATGTCCATGACTATGCTTTTCATAGGTAATTGGAAAAGAGCGACAACTAGATCTTTAATAACTCCAAGACATTTTACTTTTATTGAGTCAAAATAATACAAGTCATGATATGATTTAGTAATTTCTAGACGCAATTCATCCATGACATACATAGGCATCAAGTTGTGGGACGCTCTCGAATCCATAAGAAAATTGTGCAAGATTTTGTCATGTACATTCAAAGAAGTGTAAAATGAGGGAGAGGAGTCATATTTGTCTTATACCATTGGTCCTAATATAATTGTAGGCTTCTCATCCTGCAAGTTAACTGAGTCTATTGAAGGGGATTAATATTCATACTGCAACATTTTTGAGATAGACTTCTTAAAATCTTTGCTTTTCATCAATTCTAGCAGTGGAACATGAATCTTGATTTTCTGGATTTCATTCTCAAAATTAAAATATGAGTGGGTTTTTTGGATTTCCTTTATCTCTTGAACATGAGACTTGATAATGGGTTGAGTTTTTTGTTCTCTTGTTTCTTTATTTGGTGTAGCTACAACCTTAGAAGGGGTATCTAACTTTTTAGGCTGAGTAGATGCACTTGGTTTTCCTTCCTTCTGTTTTGATCTCTGATTATACTTGTTTTGAGCTTCCTTGACTTTTTCACATTTACTTAACTCATTCAATTAATTGCACATTAAAAGACTCTTCATAAGCAGTCTGGATTAAATGACAAGAGGCAGTTGTATCCCCTAAACAATGAATTTATTCGTCTGCCTCCTCATTATTTCCTTCTTCATCATCAACCAAATTGTTTTGTAGAGGAGTTTGAACTTTTTGATCCTCTCTATTTATTTTATCTCTCTGTAGAATTTGAGGTGTATTATTAGGCCTTCTGAAATTATTTTTGTTTCCAAAATATTGAGGATTTCTATTTTCTTGTCTCCCTTCAAGCTTCAACCTTTCCATCTCTGCAGATAATGACTTAACCAACTTGGTCAATTCATCAACTTTGGGATCAATCCCTGAAGCATCTGAAGATGAGGCTTATGTTTTTTGTTTTCTTCTATCTCTGTCAAATTCGCCCCTCAACTTATCTGCTGCTAGTATATTTGATTCAACCTCTAGTGTAGCATCTTGCATATGGGCCAATGTTGTAGACCTTCTTTCTCTCAACAAAAATCAAAATTCTAGGTCAAAAGCACTTGCATAAGTTATTTTAGCAGAGGTTTCAGTGGGTTTAATTTCAGTAGGAATTTTGTTGTACATCTTGTTAAATCTTTTTGAAATATCTGACATTGTTTCGCCCTCTTTCCTTTTTAGAGCCCCAAACTATGTAATGCAATATAAGAAGTCTTTTTTTTCACCCCAATGCCTTAAAAAGGCACCATCCAAGGCCTCAATTTCATCTATTGATCTAGGATCTAAACTTCTAAACCACTTCCTAGCTTATCCATCTAGGCTTTGCACAAAGACTCTCATCCAGACATCTTCATTTTCAATATTCAAATTATTTGCATAACTGAAAATGCAGCAAGATGTTATCCTGCAGTGATATCTTCATCTCTAGTAAATTTAGGCATGTACTTAAGGTAATCTCCTACTAGGAGAGAATTCATGGGTTGAGGAAGCACTAATGGTGCATACCTAGCAGCCACAATGGCATCCATTTTGTTCTGAGGAGGATGAATTCCTACCATTTGATTTGGAAAAGGAAGACTCTGACTCTTAGGAGAAGTAGGAGGTGACTTAACAGGTGAAATGCAATCTATATAATAGGAGGTTTTGAAAAAGGAGGAGTATAAGGTCGAGAATATTCATATTTAACAAAAACTTGCTTGGAATTGGGTAGAGTTGAGGATATTTCAAAGGAAACTGAGCTTCCTTCTTCTTTAGTTACAGGAAATTTAAATAAATGAGGAGTTGGAGAACCTAAGAAAGGGAAATCTTCCAAAATTTCAAGTCTAAACTACTTTACAATTTCAGGAGATGCAATAAAATCAAAGATTTTTAAGTTTTCTTCTTTCAAGTGAGGAGAAAAAGTTGTGTATTCAATAGGAAAATATTTTAATTCTGAATTTATGGTAGTTTCAGTTATAAGTAAATGAGAAACATCAAAAAGAGAAAACAGTGTATGGAAAATAGAGTCAGGTAGGTCTCCAGAAATACCTGATAATTTAGAAGAGGAAGCTCTCTGCAAAGCTTTTCCCTTCCTTATGATTTTTTCTGCATCAGGTTCAGGTGTAACCAGAGGTGATTGTGGGTTAGCCCTCGTATGCCTTCTTTTGGGAGCCACAACTAAACTTTGGAGTCATCAGGTGCACTATGAAGTCATTTTGTTTACTGATTTATGTACACCAACAAAATCAATAGTATCCTTGTCGTACAACCCAAGGAAAGATCTTCAATTTGCCTCCCCGAGAATGACGCCAAAAATGTTAGCACTAGAAGTCACACCTAGACTGTGATGTAGGCCTAATACCCATCAAAATGTGAATAATAATTGTTTTTGATGTGTGGCAAATGGGTGTGATACTCAATTTTATGATATCAACACAAAACCTCCATGAAATACACACCAGCAAGAAAGCATTTGAATAGCTTCAAAACAGTGCTTAGTTGGAAGATAGAAGACTTAGCAAGGAAAATGAAAGACATGCATCATGTTACATCAAGTACTTCTGAAACACATATATAGAAGAAATCCCATTGAATAAGGACCCCTTAATCAACAAGAGAGAACACATTGAACATACTTGCATGAATTACCAACAATAAATCATTTATTGTAGTAAGGAACAAGCATAATGATGAATCCTTCACCAGCAACCAACATCAAAGTGAGATAGAAACAGATGTGACAGTAGGAAAGTAAATTGATATTTCACGATTAAAGATTCTTGAGTCTGATACATACATGAAGAAACTGTGTTATAGTTTGAAAATAAAGATAAGAGTTTCATTGTCTAACCATTCAAACCTCCTCATAGAGTTGCAATGCATCTTAAATAACAAAATATCCAAAAATATGTTTACAATTCACCACCTAGATTCTTCATAGGATTATATGCCTAAGAAAGGCNTGAAAATAAAGATAAGAGTTTCATTGTCTAACCATTCAAACCTCCTCATAGAGTTGCAATGCATCTTAAATAACAAAATATCCAAAAATATGTTTACAATTCACCACCTAGATTCTTCATAGGATTATATGCCTAAGAAAGGCGTGGCACTAGGTGTACAATAGAAATGTAACCAAAATGTTATCTTCCAGGAAAATGTTGGCATCTTTAATAACAACTACTGACAACTTGATGCATGTGGTTTTACTGCAGGTAGATCCTTGAGGCAGGTGGCCTTTGATGTGCAATTGATCCTTGAAAATATTATACGATCTCAACCTGACACCTGGTAATCCTTATCAGCTCAAAATATTCGTAACACCCAATTCGTATAACTTGCACTAAAGACTATCCTAAAACAACCAGTTCACAGCGCCTTTGAGTTCACACATTGTGAACTTCCCTGTAGGTGCATATTTACCTCCAAAATGATTCCAACTTTTTAAAAATTGCACAAGAAGCTGGGAAAACCCTTCCAGACCTTGCTACAAACTTTTGCAACATAAAGTAACCTTTGGATAAATCATATGAATATGGTAACCTCAGCTCAAGACAAAAACCATTACTCATGCTATAAGTATATGCAATACGTGAACCATGGAAAAAATGATGATGATGTAAAAATAATATCATGTATTCATCTTTTCCTGGTACTCCTTCTAGTATCCACCTTAGCCAATATATCCAAATTCATTTTTTCTACCTTCTCTTTGAAAGGTTTCATTTCTTCTTTCAATCTCCTGATCTCATCTTGGCAAGATATCTTATGTTTATACACATTCTTAAGCTACTTATGAAGGGGTAGAGACCTCTTAGCCAAGTATATTTCTTTATCAATAGTCTTCTCATATAAATCTAACATATCCTTTTGATTCGGGCCTCCATATTGTCCTTCTTCAATTTGTCATTTTCAGCTCTTGTATCCTTAAGTTGCCTCCTGAGTCTTTTGAAATAAGGATTACTTTCACGAGGAGGAGTGTTGATATCAATAATCTCTATTGGTTTCTTGGAAGGCTGAGCTTTATCCTTTTGATGAGTTGAGGCTTTTGTTGTACCCTCTTCCACTGGAATGTGTTGTTTAGTTGTTGATCTGGTGAAAGGTCTTCTAGGATTGATTGTTTTTGCAGCAAAAGGTGGGGAAAAGACAAGTTTTTTACCCTTCAGACTCCTTATTTTACTTGATGATATCTCCATAGGTGTAGGTTCTTCCACGGGAGAAACTTATCTATCAGGAGGTTGTGAGGGGCCACCTTCAAATGTTTTATTAGTAATCTGAATGGATTTATCACTTCTGGTCATATTCCTCTTTTTGCTTGAATATGAGTGCATAATATTCTCAACAAGAGTAGGTGTTTTCTTTTGGACTATGGTGTGTGAGTAACATCTAGCTGAAAACTTGATGCAACTAGGAAAACCTCCCAGTCGGTACTTATCTTCTTCAACTCTTCTAGTACTAGCATCTTGATTAAACCAGAGTGAAAAACATTGGTATCCACTTGCTTAGATTTAGCTTGGGCCCTATCTAACATCTTGTCAATACTCCTGAAAAGATAAAATGGAATGTTTGTGGACTCTTTCCCAGTAAAGTGTAGTAACATTATGATATGGTATTGTTAAACCATATTGAACCTTCCTTCACACGTGAAGTACCTCTGAATAACTCTGAGAATTATTTCAAAATACTCTAGCATGTAACTTCTTGGCACTCCCTTGGATAGGTTGTCTCCTTGATATTAAGGTTTTAGGAATTCCTTGAAGAAAGAAGAATTCAAAGGCATGGCTTTAAACCATTTTTCACCACAATCAAGTATATTTGTGGCTATAGAAATAGATTGCTCAGAGACTTCAAACTCCAGTGCCACGAACTTAGTCTTTGTCCCTCTAGAGTTGAGTGCAAACTGTTTAGCTATCTCAGGATGTCATCTTTGCATTTTCTCACAAAAATTCAAGCATACCACCCTCTGGAATTCTTCTTTGAAAAATGGTTTAGAATTGATAAGTTGCATGTCATGTGGCTCATCCCTGGCAATCTCTCCCCATTCGTGAACCTTCTTACCTTGATGAATATCCATTATGATTGTTTTGAAAACCTCCTTTACCCTCTTATAACAGTTTGTTATCAGATATATGATAAAAACAAGAAAAAATAGGATTTTTGATAGAAATTTCACAACTTAGGGTTTACTTGAAAAAAATATTCATGCAGAGCAGTAGTGTGAGGATGAACAGGATGCAAGTAGGAGGTGAGAAGAAAATAACAAAATCTGAAATTGGATGAGGTTGCAGTCAAGAAAAAAATGTAGCAACTCTATGTAAAACAAAGGGTTCGCAACGCATTGTTGAGTTTGTAGCGCGTAAAGTTGGACTAGGTTTTATGACAGGTTTGCAAAACTTCACACGTCTGAAAAGAAAAATGAATTTGAAAAGTTAAAACCTCAGACCTAAGTGAAGCACAGTCAAGGAGGGTTTGATCTAGTCAGAAAACATAGCGCTCGCAGCACACAGTTTGTAGCATCATCAAAAATATAGTGGATAAGGTTATTGTTGCAAGAGGAAGTTGCAAATTGATATTTTTGCTATAACATATCAAACTTGAAAATTGCCAAATTTTAGGATACCAATACGGTAGGATTTTATTAGTGAAAAGATTTTGCAGCGCAGATAATATGTAACAGTTTGCAATGTAGAAAAATGACAACAAATGTATCCAATCCAATCAACCTTCAAAAAGTGCACAATCACAAAAATAGGTACATGTTGTATCTGAAACTTTAGTTGGTGTCTCACGAACTAGAATGGGATTTTGTTGGAAGCACTCAATCCACTTTCATCGACTACAACCAGTTCAGAGCGCCATATTTCTAACCAATGGCAGTGCGCTTCATTCAAATTGATAGACTTGTTTCTTGAAACCAACCTGAAGAACATGATGCAGTATGGCACTGAAAACAATGAGATATCTCTTGACACATTTCCAAGGTATAATGATGTGTGATTAGTGCATGAGGTACTTTCTTGATACGCTATGAAATTTCACATGAGTTTGCAGCAAGTAGACTTGACACTTGATTTAACCCTCAAACGGTTGAAAATGACATAAGGAACCTTTTGTACATCCCTTTGAGACAAGACACTTGATAATGATAAGTTTAATACCAAGGGTGTGTCCAATCCTGAGCCATATTTCTTTCATGATGATGAACACTATCATGAAACCAAGACTCTTACATAGACTAAGGTCAAATTTATTTTCTCATGGAAGAATCAAACATTATTTATTTACATAATACATGACTCAAAACCTAAAAATTAAAAGACCCTATGACTCAAACCTATAAACTTAAAAAAAATTGACCCCTACACATCCTATGTGCTAACACCTTGCACAAAGAAAGTAGAAGGTATAATATATAAGAGAAGAGAATCTAATGAAGTATGTTATCAGATAAGAAGATCAAACCCTAAAAAATTGAAGTGGTCCTACTTATATTGAACCATGAGGGTGTGTATCCCAAGAAAGACTCCTCCTCTTTCCATGCACATTAGTGAATGGAGGGAACTGATATGGCCATGCACCTCAACTGATAGGAATGGTGTCCTCATGCTCTAGTGCCATCTAGAGAGAAGTGATGATGTGCCTCCAATGAAAGTGAGTGTAACCCCTGTGGATCGAGGGAAGATTAAAGACAAGTCCATGCACTATGAGTCTAAATGAAGAGTAACTAGGAGAAAAGAATCCATGCGCACTAAGGAGTGTGTAACCTCTCTTAGTTGAAGCATGCATGAACTACAGAGATGAGTGTACCTTAGGTGAGGTGGAGTAAAAGTAATATATGTGCATGGGTGACCATAGGGAGAGTGGAGTGAAGTGAGGA
>SNQJ01S0278367.1:0-11331 GCA_010110895.2 Picea sitchensis | reverse complement strand
GAATGCCTTCAAAGCTTACATCTTTTATACAAAAGGATACTGAACTGAAATTGTTCAAATCCACAATAAACTCAATAGTCTCCTAAGGATCCTCTCAGATCCACAATTCACTCATTCAACTCCTATATTAGGACTCTCAATCTTCGCAAGACTCAAATTAGCCTTTTACATCAAATTAGAGAAACTAATTCACAACAAACCCAATCTCTAAGGTTCTCTCATGTTCTCATACATTCGAGAACATTTACAGTTCCTCGCATTCATTAATCAATCCCTATCCTAGGTCTCTCTTCTAGGAATCATAAAAACATAGGAAAATACATTAACTCACCCTTAGGGAACCCACTCCCTAGGAAAATGAAAGACCCCCTAGGTTTAATCAATATACAAAAGTTTGGAGGCAGGATGCTCCTGCATCAAACTCCTTAGGAATAAAAATTGTTCACAATCTCCTGATCATGAGTTCCTTCAGCTGCTTCATTCTTCTAGTGTCTTCCAGGGTCCCAAATTTTATGTTGAAGCTCTCCACTTGCTTCATTGTTGTCCTGCTGACTGCAACTCTCTTGGCCTCCACATCTTATGCTGCAATGCCCCACTGGCTTTGCTTTGGCAATCTACCCTTGTCAACTGCCTCTTGTTGTTGCCTTGCTTCCCACTTGCTCTACTGATGTAGATATTCCTTTCCTCTGCATGTCTTTTCTGAGACATCTTCACCATCAACATCCTTAACTCTTCAATTTTCTATGTCCAGTCCGTCCTTTGGTTGGTACATCTCTTTGCTGAAAACTTTTCGTTGTTCCCTTGGCTGAAATTTATTGTTGTTGTCCACTGGTTGTTGCTTATTGTCTCCAATTATGCCACTGTTGATTGACATCTCCATTTTCTCTTTAAAATTAGTTTGAACCGAGTCTTCAAACCTTTTGCAGTCTTCATGTTCTGCATCCTTAGTCAGCCATTCCTACAGAAATATCAGCTCATCCTCAAAATTCACAAACTTTAAATGTTGAACTTGAGATCTACTTTCACCTTTAGGAAATAGTCTTGAGGCTACTTCCAACTCATGTTCATTTTCCTCTGCTAAGCCTACAATTTCCAATTTAAATTGAAAATTAAAATTTACTTTTACCTCCTTAGATGCAATAAGCACCTCTCCTTCATTGTTAGGCACGTCTGAACATGTTTCCTCTCTGGCTGTACTTTCCCTTTTTTACTCAGGTTCCATCATCAATCTTTCCAGTAGCTCTACCTTTTTATCCCACTTTGAAAGCATTGCATCATAATGCTTCTCTTTAGCTTCCCTTTGGCTATCTTCATAAGCGAAGTCCTTTGTGTTCTTTACAGCAATAAGTTCTTTTAATTGTTTGTCAGCAATCCCATTAGCAAAATGTGTATGCATTCCTCCTTCCTGGCTGTCTTCATGAGACACTCTTGCCTCATACCCCATCAGAATGTAATTCTAATCCTATCTTCTTGAAATGTTTTTATACGTTTCTTTTTCTTCCTTCTTAATGTTGACAACTTCAAATGGTTCATTACCTGCTATACCTGCAAACACACACAAATTGTCAATTAAAAACATAAGGCTCTTCAACCTCATTTGCTTCCTCTATCAACATATCCATATGTTGATCTGAAATCTCAAAAGAGTGGATGAAACTTCCTGCAAGTCTCTCATCCTCATCATCCCCCAAGCAATTTGTGAGACTATCAATAGGTCTCCTCTCAACATCATCCTCTCCAAGCATGGTTCCCTACTTTGGTTCACAATAGTGAACTCCTCCTTCTGTCAATGGCTTTAATTTAAACTCAGCTCCTCTGAGTTTCTCCTTTTCCATCAAAGCATTTAACCTATGCTTCAATCTCTCCGAGCCTTTGCTCAGCTTCTCTTAAGATAATTGCATGACTGGCCATTTGACTTTCTTCGTCATACTCCATCTGTGTCTCTGGTTCTCTTTCACCTTTGCCTGTAGCAGTTGTTCTATGTAACTGAGTTGGATCTTTAACTCAACCATTTCTCTGTCAAGCTCCTCTTGACTCATCCTCTTCATTATACCATCTGCCTTTGCATCTTTCCTTTTTCTGCTATGGCTTTCCTCTGAACCTCTGCAATGACCTACAAAGTCATTGTCTCCATTTCCTTTGTGAACTTCATCTTGTTCACCTGTGGACTACATTCACGCCTCCTCTTTCAGCAAGTCTCCATACCTGTTGTACATACCTCATCAAGCTATCCTCCTCGAGCTTGACCTTTTGGTACTTATGGTTCTCTCTCTTAGAACCTCTTGAGCAAACTCTACTCCTCTAGGCTCTACAGTTTCCACTTCCCTTTGAGAACACTCACTTGTTCTCCTTAGTCCAATCTCTGCTGGATCTATCAAGGTTCCTTGCCACTGCTTCCTCTAAGAGCTCACATGCTCTTCCCCATCCAAGAACACAATTGGTTCTCTGTCACAACTTCACCTAGCTATCATGGATGCTACCAATCTCCTTTAGTCTGCTTCAACCTGCAAACAATCTCAAACCAGAGTTAATTTGAAAACAACATACAATATATCCAAGATTTGTTTATGATCCTGTTCCCTTTTGATTCACTCTCTGGAATCAACCCAATTGTCTTGTCAAACTTCATAAGTTTGAACCTCTCTCTGTGTAATCTATTTGTCCACCCTTAAATGAGCAAATTAACTTGTTGATCTGATACCAAAATGATGACCTTAATGGTCAATACCCACAATAATGGCTACCTGATTTTCTTAGGTTACTCATCAAACCCACTTAGGGGTGTCCCAAGATCAATTCTTTACACAAGCCTGGTTTACTTCTTTTATCCCTTTAATCTTACATATAGACACATTCTCTTCATAATCTGGATTTGATCACAATTTGGATCGAATTCTCGCTTCCTCATGTTCTTTCTCATATTTCCACTAGACCTCGCCCATAACCATAGGCATGTGCTCCTAGCGCTAATTCCTCAATGCAAAAAGTCTTTTCCCAAAGAACCAAGGACTGTACTCTCGGATTATAGCCTTAGATTTCGAGGTTAAACTTAAGCTCCCTATGATCGTGGGTTGTGACTATGCACTAATACACTAGGCACAGATCTCTTGTCTTTATCCCTAGTGAAAATACAGTCTGAATGGTGAAAGGCGCTTAACCAATGGCCTTCCCTTTTCATACAACCATAACTCTATGACTTTGGGCTTATGCTTTTGGTGTTTAGCTCCTCTCAAAATCTTTCGCCATATGAACTAATCCTATGACCGTGTACTAAGTATTTCAAGCGATTGAGTCCCGACCAAATCTCTATGCTATGTGGGGGCCGAAATAACTATCGTGGCAACGTGTGTAGGAGCGTCGGACGACTACGATCATTTCGAATCCCAACTTGGAGTTAAGACATTAGCTACTCCATCATGCGAGGTAAAACTCAAGCTTTGATTTTCCTCCTTACGCACGATCAATAGATAGGTATACTCCTGGTCATTGCACCCAATCTAACGGTTGATATCGATCCGATAAAGATCCAACAACTTTTGTAGGTTTTCTCTAGTTCAATGGTCTTCGATTTATTCCCCACTGACTTATACGACGAGATCGCCTTTATCTCGATTGAAGTCTCCTTTAGAACGAAGATCCCTTCCTTCGGCCCTATACACGATTGTATGGATCATTGATCCTTAAGGTGATCAATGAACATCGACATCTCCTCGAGATTTTAACCCGCAACTATATGAACCTGCAATCTCATAACTACAACTATATACAAAGATCTTCCACACCTAATAATCATTTACCTGTGAACTGGTTAAGATCATTGATCCTTTACAATGATCGATGATCATCTCAATGGAAACCTTCGAAAATTCGGTTCTTCTCAAACCTACAACACACAATTCCTCGGATATACAAAGGCCTTTTAACACTTGTAAACAGATCCTAAGAATCCTATGACATAGATATTCATTCAATGAAACAAAGACTTCCTTCTGGGCAAAGCTCAAAATAAAGCTTCATTTTCTCTATTAATTTAGTATACACAGACTGTACATGAATTACATAAGGCTTCCAATGCCTTTTTTCCCCTCTCTAGCCTAACTCCTCTCTCACTTGGCCACACTCTCTTCAGCCAGATTTCCCATCGATTGGCCACCATGAATGCCTTCAAGGCTTACATCTTTTATACAAAAGGATATTGAACTGAAATTGTTCAGATCCACAATAAACTCAACAATGTCCTAAGGATCCTCTCAGATCCACAATTCACTCATTCAACTCCTATATTATGACTCAATCTTCACAAGACTCAAATTAGCCTTTTACATCAAATTAGAGAAACTAATTCACAACAGACCCAATCTTTAAGATTCTCTCATGTTCTCATACATTTGAGAACATTTACAATTCCTCACATGCATTAATCAATCCCTATCCTAGGTCTCTCTTCTAGGAATCATAAAAACATAGGAAAATACATTAAATGACCCTTAGGGAACCCACTCCCTAGGAAAATGAAAGACCCCCTAGGTCTAATCAATATACAAAATCTTGGAGGCGGGAATGCTCCTGCATCATTCTTCCCCACCAATGTTTTATTTGTTACTTCTTTACTGGAAAGTGTTGCATAACTAACATATTTTATGTTGAGAGTTCCACTAATTCCCCCCTTGGAAAGAGAAGGAAGGTGGTGACTTTTCAAAATAGAGCCTTCAACAAATCCCTCTTCTTGACCACTATGACCCTCTAGGTCCATCAATGTGGGTATTGAGTTGGGTTTCTTGCTCTTCTTCTATGGTTTGTCCATATTCTGAAGAACATCTTGTTATGACCCAAGGGGGGTATATATATGGCTAAATGTATATGATATGATCCCAAGGGGGGGCATATGTGGGGTTAAATGTACATGTAATGTGTAAATATGTGTAATATGGTCGGCCTAATAGTAAATGGGGCTTATGTGTAGTGTGTGAATATGCATATAGAGAGATCATGTATTCATTATTGTGACATGTGAATTGTGAGGTATGAATTTATTTGGTTATGTGGAAGAGGTTATCTTATTCTTTAAGGAGTTATTGTGTAACCTATCTATCTTGGAGTTGTGTTCCATGCTCACATTTTGTACATGGTGTGTACTTTTGTTATGTTATGATATTTTAAGTATTTGATTCATTACATTTGGTTTCAGAGCATCAATCCTAGGGTATTGCTTCCTCAAGCAAGTGATCTTGGAATTTTCGCTATAACGTTTTTTGGGGGACACTTCCGAAAGTGAAACTCAGAGGTTGGTTAGAAGATATATCAAGGTACATGTGGTGCAAATTTAAGCTTTTGGGTTGTTGTACTTTCAGAGATACACCCTGTGGAAGATAGGGTTTTCGACTAGTCATGTAACTAGTCTCAAACAGGTGTTCTGGGTAAAACAGTCATAACGTCTTCATAGAGGATCCAAATTCCTTGAGACATTGCATTGTGAAGAATACAATCCATAGTATTGTGTGTATGAGTTTCAGAATCATATATCAAGTATTGTGTGTGTGGCATGTTGTACAAGTTCGCTCTCTAGAATAGGCCAAAATTCAACAAGGTTTGGGAAAGTTATTGTAACTTTCATTTGGCATGCCCAATTTTGGTCAAACCTCTGGCATTGCAGAGAAGACATTTCAGAGTACTACATTTCGCAATTTCATACTCATAGGGGCTGAAATTTCATAAATAAATCAGAAGGAAGGTCGTCCAAGAGGACAGACTACAAATTAGGGTTTCAAAGGTATGTTCACTTAAAACTATCATAACTTTTGATTGAGATGTCCGATTGAGTTGATTCAAAAACCATTGGAAAGAGGAAACATTGAACATTATATTGGATCAAGGATTATAACTATTTGAGATCATTGTCCTTAATATATTACGGTTGTAAGTTGAGGATTGGAGTTAGACCTCAATTAAGAATGAATGGAAATACCCCATTTTTATGGAGATGAAGATAAAGATGAAATCAGTCCTATGGAATGGTTGAGGATGGTAAAGGAATCTGGTAGAAATCCTTCAAGGGAAAGCAATTATTTTTCTGGTGAAGCTTGGGAATGGTGATTGAGTATTGATAAGGATACCAGATCGAACTGCACTTGGGAAGAATTTGAAAAACTCTTCTCAAATAAATGGATCAAGGATACAAAAATGGAGGAATTTTATAGAATTCGAGAAGAAGGGTGAGGAACTATTTAGGATATGACCCCTTAATGAATCGCTCATTAAGGAGGTTAAGAACGTAAAGCAAGAAAAGACTAGCAAATGAAAGTGGTAAAAAGATGAGTGAAGGGAATATTTGAAAACGAAAGATGAAGAGATATGTAGATTAGGAAACCATAATAAAAAACTATTGGATGAGGTTAAGAGGTTGAAAGAAGAAAAGAAGAATTGTCAAAATCAAGAAGAAACAAGGATCGTGGATGAAGAATGTACCAAAAGACTTGAAGAGGAAATTTGTAAGAAGGTTGGGGAATCCCTAAATATTGATGAGGTCAAATTGGAATTGCAATCCATGATTGAAGAAGGATCTCAGAATTTGATAAATGGGGTGACATTGCAGCTTCAAAAGGAGAAAGAAGACAAGATTCAAGAAGGTCACCAGAAGATACTTGATGAAGTTGAACTTCGTTTAGATGATATACATGCCAAATATGATGGTATTATCTCCAAGGCTAGAACAATCAAAGAGAAAGCAAGGAAGATAGAGGATTCCATGGTCTCTGAAAATAATATAGATGAAATGCACATGTAGAATGAAGAAAAATCGTCAAAAGTGGAACCATATCGACACCCTCATTACCAAGAAATATTTCAAGGAAGACAAGAAGGTCAATATCAACATTATGGAGGAAGAAGATGGAATACTTGTCAATATTCATGGAACAAGACATCACAAAACCACTCTTCAACGACCTATTATCATAGACCATCAACCACTACAAATTGGAGGAGCTACAACAAAAATACATGGAATCAAAGGAAAGAAAATTATGCAACAATTAGACACCAAGGATTAAGACCGAAAAAAAATTGATTTTGGATGGATAGACCATCATCAATGGAATGAAGAAAGAAGGAAAATAAGAAAAGCATATTACTTGGTTTCATCACATGTGAAGCCTTTAATTGCAAAGCTTTGAGGACAAAACTTTTTGAAGGAGGGTACTATGTTATGACCCAATGGGGGCATATATAGGGTTGTATATGATATGACCCCAGGGGGGGCATACATGGGGCTAAATGTACATGTAACGTGTAAATATATGTGTAATAGGGTCGGCCTAGTAGTAAAGGGGCTTCATGTGTAGTGTGTGAATATGTATATATAGAGACCATGTATTCATTATTGTGACATGTGAATTGTGAGGTATGAATTTATTTGGTTATGTGGAGGAGGTTCTCTTATTCTTTAAGGAGTTATTGTGTAACTTATCTATCTTGGAGTTGTGCTCCACGCTAACATTTTGTACATGGTGTGTACTTTTGTTCTGTTATTATATTTTAAGCATTTAAATCATTACACATCCACAAAGGTTAAGGGCTTAGACTTGAGTCTTTCTTCCTCTTCCTTAGCTCAGTGCCCCAACATCATCCTTTCTTCTTGTGCGACATCAATTATGGTGTTTTCTGAGGTTAGGGGATGTCTCTTTAGGCCTAGCTATATCTTTCAACATTTTATCAACTATGGTTGTCGGTTCATCAATCTCAAGTTCAAGTGACTTACCTCTTGTCCCTTTCACTGGAGATTCCTTAACTCTCTTAGCTAGATATGTGACTTGTCACTAGCTTCTCCTCACTTCTTGCTCTAACCCTATTTCCTTTATGTATCCCTCGTCCAGAATAGCCCTCTTGGGATGAGCCCTTTTGAGATGCCAATAGAAGTGACATATGGAATATCTAAAAGGAATTTTTTCATAGTCAATCTCTTGGTGATATGACCTTGCCCCAATTTGATTATCAATTCCATCTAGTAACCGATCACCTAGGTTCTTCTCAACACAAATCTTATCCATTGAAGTTATGTGCAGGTTCCTCATTTTTTCTGTTCGATAACACATGTATTATAGTAGAGGACGAACACCTTCAGTAAACACTCACACAACCAAATAAAAGATCAACACACCAATGTTTTTACGTGGTAAAACCCCTGTGGGGAAACATCCACGGCCCCAACCAACATGACCACTTGGAGCAATTTATTAATGCAAAAGAAAAACTATTACAAAGAGATTTACAAGAGAGTTTCTCACAATCGATCATTGGCAAATGACCCTCCATGCTCTTTAAATAGAGATCGTGGACCAATCGAGTGTTAAGCTATGATCACAGAGAGTATGAGTCGCCAGATCTCTCTATGTCAAGAACATATCATGATCGTCAGATTACCTAACTACAAATGCATACTAATGCATATGAAAGAAACACACTTTTACCTAACGACACATTAGACCATGTTGATCTTAACTAACTCCTAAGTGTCTAAATATCCTAACATCCCCCCTTGAAAACAACTTCGGATCTGATTGAAGTATTTACAAAGGAGACACAATAAGAGAATGAAGGAGGCATTAGAATCTATCCCCCCGTAATGACAACTTCCTGAACTCCTAACATAGATCAAAGTTTGGAAAACTTCGCTTCTGTAAGAGGCTTTGTGAAATTTTCTGCAACATGATCTTCTGTAGGGAAAATGAGCACTTCAATAAATCGATCATGAATGAGCTTTCTGATGAAGTGCATGTGTAGCTCAATGTGTTTGTTGCGTTGATGTTGAACTAGATCTTTGGCGAGCTTGATGGCACTATGATTTTCGCACCAGAGGGTGGTTGGATTTTGCTTCTTGGATCCAAACTTTGAAAGGAGCTGTCGAAGCCACAAGGCTTCTTGACTTGCATTAACCATTGCTCGGTATTCTGCTTCTGCTGAAGAAAGAGTAATAGCATGTTGTTTCTTATAGGCCCAAGTGACATGTCTTGAGCCAAGGTTGAAAACATAACATGCAGTAGACATTCGATCATCAGGGTCATTGACACAATTTGAATAATTGAAACCAACTAATAACAGAGTTCCCCCTGAGTTGTAATGTATATCGAACTAAATTGTATCCCAAACATATCAAAGTGTCCTTTTAGTTGCTTTCCAATGGCTTTCATGGGATGTTTGCATATATCGAGAAACAAGACCAACAACAAAGGAAATATTAGGACGAGTATGAGTCAAATATAAGAGGCTACCAACTAGCTAACGATACAAAATGGCATCAACTTCGGGAAAAGTACAGGTGGCACCAAGTTTGACTCTAGACTAGAAGGGAGAAGGGGCTGGTTTAGAATCTTCCATGTGAAAGCGACGAAGAAGGTCACAAGTATACTTAGACTGGGAAATAAAAATTCCTTCCTTAGTTTGCAAAACTTGGAGGCCAAGAAAATAGTGCAAATAGCCTAAGTCGTCCATTTCAAGTTTCTTCTTAAGGTTGGTTTTCACATGGTTTAAAAGTTTAGGGTCACTGCCAATGAGGATAAGGTAATCAACATAAAGAACACGTATTGTGAGATGGATTCCTACTTTCTTGGTATAGACATTAAGGTTAGAATGGCATCTAAAAAAAGAAAGTTGTCCATTTTGGCATACCAAGCTCGAGGAGCTTGCTTAAGACCATAAAGAGATTTCTTAAGGCGACAAACAAGGCTAGACTCATTCTGGACATAGCCAGGAGGTTGTTCCATGTAGATTTCTTCTTGTAAATCCCCATGCAAGACGACAGATTTAACATCCATTTGATGGACCTCCCATTTATGTGAGGCAACAAGGGAAGGAACAAGGCAGATGGAATTCATTTTGGCTATGGAGGCAAAGGTTTCATTATAGGCAATGCCTTCAACTTGAGAGAACCCTTTGGCAACTAATCGATCCTTGTGTCTTTGAATAGTTCTATCCAATGCATTCTTAGTTTTGTACACCCACTTACATTTGACAAGTTTTATTTTTTTCAGAAGAGGTACAAGATCCCAAGTATTGTTCGCCATTAAAGAGTGATACTCTTCATTCATTGTTGTATCCAAATTTGGATGACCTAAAGCTTTTGCAAATGTCTCTGGATCATGAGTCTCTGAAACTTGAGCCAAAAGAGAAGAGGCTTGTTGGAACTATGAATGTGTTAGACGTTGATCTGAAGGATCATCGACAAGATCACCGACTGCTTCTCGTGTTGAACGGACCCATCTAGGAAGCAGTGGTGTCGGTGCAGGTTCATGTTCAATGGAGTCATCTAGAGGAAGGTGAGCAGGTGGAGGTGGATTTTCATCCTCACTATCATCATTTGAAGAAGAAGAAACCAAAATATGAGCAAAAGATGGCACAAAGGCCGAATTAGGCTCGCAGGTGAAGAGATTTTCATCAAATTTAGCATCTCTTCTAATAATAATTTCATTGGAATGAGGTTGAAGAAGCCTGTAAACTTTGACATATTCAGAATATCCAACAAAAATACACTTCTCACTTTTAGGTTGTAAAGCTTTCCTTTTCTCATCGAGAATGTGAGCCCATGCTACACTACCAAATACATGAAAGTGGCTTACATCCGGCTTAATTTTATTCCATGCTTCTTCCAATGTTATTTATTTAGGAGCCTTTGTGGGAGTGCGATTTACTATGTAATTTACACAATTGATGGCTTCTGCCCAATAATTAAGACTTAATCCTGTAGATTGGATCATAGCATTAGCCATTTCTTTTAATGTGTGATTCTTTCTCTCAACTACACCATTTTGTTGAGGTGTATATGGAACAAAATGTTGCATCTGAATGCCTTGTGCAATGCAATAACTTGTAAATTTATTATTCACATATTTGCCTTCATTATCTGTTCTTAACCTTTTAAGTTGATGTACATATTGTTTTTTCTACAAGGGCCTTGTAGGACAAAAACTTGTCAAAAACTTCACTCTTAAGTTTTAAAAAGTAAACTCAAGTGAGTCTGGAGAAGTCATCAATGAAAGTTAAGGAATACTTGCATCGAGGGAAAGAAGGAGAAGAAAGTGGACCACACAAATCACTGTGAGCAAACTACAAAGGGGTTGAGGCATGCCAAGAGGCACGTTTGTCAAAATTGTCTGGATGATGTTTGTCAAGAACACAATCGGCACAAAAACCATCTCTGCAAGAAACGAGAAGAAGATCAGTCATCATGTCTTGATTACATAGTTGTTGCAATGAGCGATAATTTAGATGACCAAACCGCTCATGCCAAAGTTTGCTCAAGTCATTGCTATGAGCAACAAAAGCTAATGGAAAAGATGA
>SNQJ01S0278364.1:0-11350 GCA_010110895.2 Picea sitchensis | reverse complement strand
TCCTCAAATAAATTGGTGGAAATTTTTCTTTTTGAGGTGATAGGTTGTTGTCTAAATTTTATTCCTAAATTTTTGTAAGTAGGTTAGAGAGTCTGCATTCTGTAAATAAGCCCAAAAGAAATTTTGGATTTGGTTTGGTCAAGCAAAAGTCAGAATCTCAGGTTTCGATGGTTTAGGCGAGCCTGACAGGCGCTCATTAACCACCGAAAGATTTTGTTCCCGACAGTTAAAAGGTCAATTCAAGAGTGCGATTAACTACCGAAAGCATTTCAATGGTAAAAATGGAAAGCCTATTCTTTCGCACGAGCCAGCTATCAAGTTGGTGCAATGATGAAATGTAACCACCGAAAGATCGTCAAGTGGAAGGTATGTGCGCTCTGATGGTGTCTATCTGAAAAATCTCAAGCTCCTGTCATCCTTTCAACGACAATTGTCTTTTCAAAATCTACATATGGTGGTGTCATTGAAATTCATGCATGATGGTCACGAAGCCTCCCTCCATTTCCAGTCACAAGTACATGATCCATCATGATCCCGTTAATCCCTCATTAAATCCTCATACAGTATCATTTTGAATTCCATAAATTTTTGAGATAGTCGCGGGTTCGTAGTTTCATCAATTGAACGTATTTCCAGAGATCCTAATCCTGTTTCCCTTGGTGATAGTCAAGGCACCACTAGAGCCCAACGATCGCTGAAGAGTCAATTAATCTAGGGTGACTTATCATGCAAGTCCAAAACTCGTCTTGGTTCATATTTTAAATAAGTTTACCACCGAAAATCTAAAATTTCAGCATGCCCTCAGTCAAATTGTCCCTGGAAACTTGTTTAGCGTTTAAGCTCGGTGATATAAATTTTGTGTCACCCTATCCCACCGATTCTTCCCTGAGTTATACCCTCTATGTTCCTAAATTCTAGAACCTTTGTCTCCCTAGACACTCAGTTTCCCATAATCATAGGCGCAGAGAATATTGATCAATGCTGAAAGTAGGGCTAGTGTTGAGGTTTGAGGTAGACAAGTGTTGGTACTTGGAGGYGCACCCAAAGGTAGCAGAKYTTTTTAAACGAGCATGGGTATTCACATACTCTGAAAAACTGACCAGTTTTCATCAATAGGTAGYTGAAGCGTTTGCAATTGCATATGATGGAAGATCTGCTAAGATGGGGAAAGAAGAGTTTATCATATATGAAGCTTCTATAGCAAAGTTTACAGGTCTTCCATGGATAGGAGACTGTTGGTTTAAATACACAGTGCCATCAAATATAGAATTCAGATCATATTTGTTGCCCATTCACAAAGACTTTATTTGGARGAAGGATATTCCAATGTCCTTTTTAGAACCTCAGTGGCAGGCATTGCTAAAGGCAATTTTTGTTTACATTACCTGTGAGGGACGATATAACAGAGTAAKTTTTTACCATTTTAATCTTCTCAATCATTTCACAGGTAGAGAACCAATAAATCTACCTTTCTGTTTTCACAAGACTCTTACTAAAATGGCCAAACAAGTTAAATCCAAACCTACTAAGGTTGTTGGCAGACTATCTCACCAAGGGCTTATCACTCTTCTTGTCAAGGAATCTTTGTAGAGGAACAGATTGATTGGGGTTTCTTTCTTTTCTGGAATGAATTCCAAACAGAGAAACCACCAGAGGCTGAGACTAAGAAGACCCTTGGCAGAAAGACTGTTACTCCCAAAAACAGTCATAGGAAAAGGAAAGGTATCTCACCACCAAGAGATCCCATAAAATCATCCTCTGGTAAGAAGAAAGGTATCAAAAGAAAACTTCAGTTTTAAGGTGAGCAATCTAAGGACCCTACTACATGAAACAACCCTTTAAACCTACCTTACAGTGATTCAGAACTAGAACAAGAATTGACTGGGACATAGGATAATGTGGAGACTAAACAGGGTGCAGAGTATTGTTCCAATTTACCTTCACCAACTCCTACTGAGTCGCACAGTCCATCAGTGGCAGAACCCTCTTCAAGTAAGCCAAAAAAATCTATATCATGAAAAATCAACAAACTCCTGCAACAGGTCTACGAAATGGAAGTCCTGGAAAGGGTGATTAAAAAAGATAATACAGACCTAACTAGTAGAAATGAAGAGTTGTTCAAAACAAACCAAATCCTCAAAGAGAAGCACGACAAGATTAAAGACAGAAACAGGGTGTTGATTAGAGAAAACATGAAGCTGTATAGACAAATGAGGATTATGAGGTTGAATTTAAATGAGTTTCAATCACCAGCACATGAGAAAACTAGATTAGATACTCTGGATAACTTAGCTACGACCATGGTAGACACACCAGAGCCTTCCACACAGCCAGTAGAAGTTCGTAGGTCTGCACGAACAAGGGCTGCCTCATCCAAGAAACCTTGAACATCAAAAAGGGATCTAAGGTAAGCATTCTTGCAATTTTGAAGTTTTCTCAAAGCTGGATTTTCGGTGGTTTAGGCAAACATGACGACTGTTCATTAACCACTGAAAAATAGGACTTTCGGTAGATAATTCACTCAGGAGCTTTCTAAGTTAACCACTGAAAGCCTGTCATTTCCAGAATGATCGAGTTTTTACAGAGATCGAAGTTTTTTGAGATGGAAAGGTTTGAAACCTCTTCGAATGAATTTTTGATGAATTATCAAGACCAATCCAATAGCTATTTTTGATAGATTATGGGAAGAGGAGGTGTTTCAAAGGTTTTTAGCATCTTTGATAAAGATAGAAAATCAGGACATTTTCTCACATCAACAAATTCAAATTTATCTCTCTTGGAGAGTCAACGTTCAGCCTTGGGAGGCTATCCTTCACTACACCAGCACTCAACAAGAGAGGAGGACCAAGAAATCTGGGATTGACCTCATTTTTGGGGATCATCCCACATCTTTTGCAACTAGATTTTGATTTACTATCTTTAGCTTATTTGATCCATGTTTTCAGGATCTCAGAACTGCTTTGTAAAGCTATAAAGCTAAGGGTAGAACATGAACCAAGGGTTTGACTTCGGAGACTTTTTCATATTATGTAACTCAAAACTTCTCATTTTCACATGGAGTAATACAAGCTTCTTTTGCCATAACTTGTTCAGATTTCATCTTCTTTTCTATTCTATACTTGCACCTGGATATTGTATTCTTGTTGTTATGCTAGTTTATGCCCGATAACTGTCATCTTATCACTGCATTCATAAGTTTAACTTTGCAAGTATTCCTATGATTATTGTAATTGGCCATTCATATATACTTCATATGTGATTCTGTTGATATAATAGTTATTTCTTCATTCATCACCTTATTTGTAAACTCTCTGAACATTTGTGGTTGAAAGCCTTATCCATCTAGATGTGTTTATGCATGATTTGAGTGAGAAATGATCCAGTCCTCCAACTTGTTCCAAACCCACACTTTTTATTGAGAAAATAGTTACCAAAAGATTAAGTTACCAGGCATCTCTGACTTACAGCCTAGGAGAGTTTCTTGGAGTGATAACAATGGGTTTCTCACAATTATGTTGTATGTAATAAGCAAACATATTTTACCAAAGTGTGTAATTCCGACACTATGAACTTAAGTATCAACCATACTCTTCTGAAATTTCTCATGTATCATAATTTTGAGATATAGGTTGAAGGTCAAAATTTATTTCAAACGAATTATTTGGGAATGAAATAGATGATAAGGGAATGCCAAGTATTGGTGGATAATAGATGGTATTTCTAGGAAGAAGAAATGGATAATTGGATTGTGTTTCATAGAAATTTCAAACTCCCTTATCCAAATCCAGGAAGTCCCATTGTAGATGTTGACATCAAAAACTTTTTTATCCCCAATACTTTAATTGATTTAGGAGTTGTATTTAATGTCATGACCAAAGAGACAATGCAACAACTTGATTTGAATGACCTTCGACAAGCCCTTACATTTTTCCAATTGGATAATTTATACACAATCCAACCTAAAGGTATTTTAGAAGATTTAATAATATCTATATTTTCCTAGGAATATCCCATAGATTTCATGGTCCTACAGCACAATAAAATCTTGGTTGCTACCTCTTGATGGGATGACAACTATGGCTTTGAGTCACTCCATCCCCCTCCAATTGATTTAAATGAAGAGTCTTCATATATAGTGTCCATCGAGAAGATTTAGAGATTGAACCTTTTCCACCAAAAGACCTCCTATTATTCCTCATAAAATTCTTTTGAAAAGTATGCTCACAATTTTCAAGAATGTTCCTGACGTTATGACAATGAGAGCACATAAAGGGGATATTGATATTTTCTAGTTGTTGTGTATAGTAATTGTCCCCCCCCACCAACTCCATAGACTCGAAAATCCCTTGAAAAGGGTCCAAATAAGACAATATTTTCACCATCGATCAAATATTGCTAGACTTGAAACTATCATCAGAAGCTATGAAATTTCCTAAGACCTCGCCAATGGCCTTCAACCCCTTATTAGACCAAAACTCTAATGTAAAGTTAGGTAATTTAATCCATGATTTAGCATTGGAAAGAATTATATCCTCCTCATAATTGAATAAAGGGTGACATGCTTTTTCACTAAGAAAGTTCCTATCCTAGTACGAACGACCCCATAAAATTTTCCATGCATTGTCCTTGGTGTGAAAAATAAAATCGATCCAACCATTGGATTAGAGATGGAGAATCAAAGCATAATATAGTACAAGTAAATATTTTTTCTACATTCAATAATTAAGAGACTCTATGAAGGTCAAACTCCCTAAGAAGGTCAAACTCTAGTTGAATAAGGGGTTTGTAAATGTTCCACTTTTATGGATAGGGAGGAGTTTATACAAGACTTGGATGGTTTGAATTTCTTGAGGTACTAGCTTGTTCCACTAAGGAAGGATTATTTATTTGGTCATTCAATACAACTGATATTTCCTCATAATATTATTCCAAAATGATTGGAGGATTTCTTAATCACTTTTCATGATCATACATGAAAATCATGAATATCCATAAGGGAAATGAAATAATTTGGGTAGTTGGGTAACTCATTTTTGTAAGTAGGTTGAGATACTGTGTTATTTGGGTAGGCATGGTTTGGATAGGAATTTGAGATGGAATTTGAGGAATTTTATTGGATGTAAATTGTAATGGTTGTTGACATTGTTGTTGTTCGAATGAATGATATGGTTGAGGGGCATATTGTTGTTGTTAGGGTAGGTTTCCATAAGGAAAAGGCCCTCACTAACCCTATTTCTAGGGTTGTTTTGAGCTTGCAAAGTCCACTTTTCCATGGTACTAGTGGATGTCAAGAGGAAAAATGATTTTCAAGTGTTTTTTTATTATCCCAAAATGCATTATATGATTGAGGAGGATCTTGGACCATACCTAGTGAGTGATTTTGCTAAGTTTGTTTTTTTGTTAATGAAAAAAAGTTTCTTGGTTCCTTCATTAGATCCTTGTTAGACTTATTGAATATCAAGTAATGAAGGAAAGCTACTTGTTTCATTGATATACTCACATTTAGTGCAAGTTTCTACATTGTTTAGTGGGAACTCTCGTAAAGGGTGCGTCTTTCATCATCCTCATTAGAAAGTAGCCAAAGTCAACTCTTCTTCGTCTTGATTCTTATTTGTTTTTATGGTATCTAATTGGGAACTGAGAGAGATATGGATATCGATTTTAAAAATATCTAGCAATTCATCATTATCATCTCGGGTGACTCCACCCCTTTAGGATTTAATGGTTCTTTATTGACTCTTTCGGGGACCCATACCTTCATTAGTGTTACCTCCTGAGTATCAAATTTACACAACTCACAAATTTCTTCATATGATAATTAGAAAACATCTCCAGCTCCCATAAAATTTATCTCATCCAAACATTCATCCCAGATACCTTTGAGTGTGTCTGGGTCCACATGATGTTGTTTGGATCTTCAAATATTATATTGAAATATTTTGACATAGTCTTATAGAATTTATTCTTCCTTTTGAGTAATTTTGAAGATTTTTCCTTGCAAGTCCCTTGTTTGGAAATAATATTTGTGTTTTTTTAAGAATGATTATTTCATGTCTTCCTAAGTCTAGATGGAGTTTCCACGAAGTTCAATGAACTAACACAAAGATACACCCTTAAGGATGTCAAGAAATCATTTGAATTTTTGAGCACCAAAGGAGTAATTGTAACTATGGCAAAGAACATCAAAATAAAAAATAAATGCTTTCAAATATTCACTAATCAACCCATGAATATTTGTTAATGTATAAGGTGAAATTTTATTCATTTGGGTTGTTTCATTTGATTTATGATTTATGGATAGGAAATCTAAATGTGATAGTATTTTTTTGGATGAAACCCTCTCCTTCCTCTTCAACCATGATACATAAGGGATTTTTAAAAAATTTCATAGGTCCTTCAAATGCTATAGATTCTTCTAAAGTGAGTGAGTTAATAGAAGACTCACATTCATTCCTAGGATTTTTTTGGAGGGTTATGTCTATATATGCCATAGATGTAGCCTCAATATTTGATGCTACTACTTTAATGTCATGTTTTTGCTCAATCTCAAAAGTACTTCCTAACTTTATTGATTTTCCTGCTAGTGTGTTAACAAGTAAGGTGGTTCTTACTGCACCACAAAAATGTCCTTTACAATCTCTTAGTGTATTCATGCATCCTAATATGCTTCGATAATATGTGCAATGACACTTGGAAAAATTATATCCTAAACTAAAAACTATTATGAAACCCTAAAGTCTTGGAAAAATTCATATCATGTTATAAATTACAGAGCTAGTGCAAGGAGTTGCAGTACCTTTATTCCCGGAAAGAAGTAATTGTTGATTGTTTGTGTGGAAAATTCCATTAATAGCCTTGGTAGCGCGAAGTCTATTCAAATGCTCATGTGTTATTTGAATCGTTGCTGGGAATAGCTATGTTCTCCGTTGCTTTATTTCTTCCACCGATTCCATTGTGGGCACCATTAATCACTGCTTGACTCATTATATTACCTCGCTTGATCGTTGTAATGGTATATTTTGTAGCTTAAACATTCATTTTACAAGATTTCGTTAGTAGCACGTTGTTTATGACTAATAATCACTTAAGAAAACTGAACTCTAAATTCATCATATAAACAAGAAACGACTCTAAATACAATCCAATATATTCCATGTGGAGTTTGTAACTTAGGTATTTGGAAGATGACAGATTTGCATGATAATAATGGCTTTAAGGTAGATAAAGATAATTGAAATAGGAAAATGATATGAATGTTTATCTCCGTGGATAAAAAGGGAAATTGATAGGAAAAAATGATTTTAATTTAGACTTTAATTACATTTTATATTTGATTACTAAATGATAAAATTGTGTATCAACATTGAATTGTTGATGAGAACATATACATTTGTTTTTTTGGGGGAGGCCGGGTATGAGGTAGTGCTCAACATGGAATTGACACTTCACATTTAAAAAATAGTAATAACAACACACATATTTCAATGTTGGTTATAAATAAAACAATTGAATATCAATATTATATATGATTATGATGATGGTTAAAGTAATTATTTGTATGATTTGATCACATATTTTATTATATATAATTTCTATTGGTAATATTTGTTCATCTTGTATTTGTTTCTAACAATATATGTTTTTTATATAAGCATATCTTTGTTTATATGTATGTTTATGATATTCATATTTTATTCACATTCATTTTATTGCTTTTATTATTTAGAGTTCTTTGCCATTATATTTATCATATTTCTATTTACAATATATTCCATGTTGTCTAATTTAAATATGTAATGTAAGTGACTCCCACCTTTACCATACTATTATGTTATAGGACACATTTATATATATATATATGATAACTTTAACATCATCATAATCATATATAATATTGATATTGAAATGTTTTATTTCTCGTAGACACTCAATTTTTATTTTTATTATTAATATTTTTTAAATGTTATGTGTCAATTCTATGTTCACCACAGAAGGAATTACACATCTACTTCATAATGGGATATGGAAGGGCTTCTGAACATAATAAAAAAAAACTAAATGTAGTTTTTTTTTTTTTTCCATTTTTCTTTCATTACTCTTTGCTTAATTCTTTGCATGGTTGTGGTCATAGCACATAGAGAAAAGGTTGACTTACAGTAGTGATTACTTCTATGTAAAATCTAATAGATCCAATAGGTATGCACAAACAACTCCACCACCTCGTGAGAAGAAGAGTTGGTGCAATATTAAGTAATATATCTAATAGGTATGCACAACGAGCTTGAGAAGAAGAGTTGGAGCACTATTATGCGGATTGAATTGAGATTTGGTGTCTTATTAGGCCTATTGAAAATGAGAATATTTAATGAGATTTTAATCATAGATGGGCATTTAATGGACACTATTTCACATCCTCTAAATATTTTTAGTCATCACACTAAATGAAAGGTTTTGATTTGAAACATTAATTTCCTCACATGACAAATTATATATGTTAGTCATTAAAAGAATTGATTAATGTAATTAACATAATAATGATGAATTACTTTAGGTTTTTGTTTTTACTGAGTTTAATGCTTATATCTTCTTATAGTATCTATGTTTTCTTACTGAGGTGCATGGATATTTGTGAGTGAGTGGATCCCTTCACCTTATTTACCAGTTGTAGACTTGGTGGGGCACTTCATCTTATTTACTAGTGTTTATTCTGTTAGAATTGCAAATGTAGAAAACACAATTCCCATATGACAATCAAAAAACACGCAGATTAGAAACAAAGAGATTTCAAGTGGTTCACCCAAACATTGGGCTACGCCCACAAAGCAGAGGTATCGGTTTTCTTATTATTCAGATCATGGATATTACAACAAAATTGCAAGCTCTCTCATATCCTCCCATTTGCATCTACGGGTATACACAAATTTATAGTAATTTACACAAAAAAATAATTCATTGAATGCACTCCTATCTATATTCTAACTTGGTCTATTTAGTTGCAACCAACGAAGAATAATAGGATCTAAATCCATCCTTGGAGGAATTCATTGTCACCAAATTCCAATAATCTCCACCTTGACAACAATTAACCTAATACCTTTCTTCTTCCTTTTGTTCATCCCCTTTTATGCAAGCCAAGAGAAGCCAAGCAGCATCGTAGCTTCTCTAAAAGTATTGGTTTTGTGAACAAGTTTTCTTAGTTATCATTTGTATTAACCTTTTCAAGAGAAACTCCACCTTCATTGATGACCCGTCTTACAAAATGGTACTTGATAGGTATATGTTTTGTTTTACTATGATAAGCTAGATTCTTAGCCAAGTGAATAGCACCTTGACTATCACAAAGTATATTTTCTTTTTGCTTCATCCTTCAAAACTCACCAAACAAACCTTTCAACCAAAATTCCTCTTTGCAATCATGTGAAACAACTATGTATTCTTCTTCTGTAGTGGATAAAGCAACAATGTTATGTAGCTTTGACATCCAACTAATAGCTCCACCCGCAAGAGTAAATACATACCCTGAAGTCGACCTTCTCTTGTCTGAATCACCTACAAAATCATAATCAACATATCCATAGACTAACTCACAACCACCGTTATAGGTGATACAATAATCACTTGTGTCTCTCAAATACCGAAGCACCCATTTCACTGTTGCTCAATGCTCTTTACCTGGATTTTCCATATACCTGCTGACAACCCCAACTACATGTGAAATGTATGGCCTTGTACTAACCATCACATACATTAGACTTCCTACTTCATTAGCATATGGTATTCAAGACATATGCTCCTTATCTTATTTTGTACTAGGACATAAACTTGAATACAGCTTGAAATGGGAAGCCAAAGGGACTGGAACTCGTTTCACATCGTTCATACCAAACCTCAAAAGTATCTTCTCAACATACTTCTATTGTGACAACCAAATATTACCATTCTTCCTGTATATGAATATCTCCATTCCCAAAATCTACCTTACTGCTCTTAGATATTTCATATCGAACATCCTATCCATGTGAGACTTTAACCTATTGATCTCAGTTATGATTTTTCTTGCTAAAAGCATATCGTCAACATACAATACTAAGATAATGAATATTCCATTAGTCAATTTCTTAAAGTAGACACAATGATCATACTCACTCCTTGTATAATTCTCGCACATCATGAAAGAGTCAAACTTCTTGTACCATTGTCTGGGCAACTGCCTCAGACCATACAATGATTTCTTGAGCCTACAAACAAATTTCTTGTTGTGAATCAGAATGAACCCTTCAGGTTGTTCCATGTAAATCTCCTCATACAAATATCGATGTAAGAAATCAGTATCAACATCTAGCTGCTCCAACTCCAAATCAAGTAATGCAAACAATGCTAACATACTTCGAATTGAAATGATTTTAACAACTGGTGAAAAAATCTCATGAAAGTCAATACCTCCTTTCTGAGAAGATCCTTTTGCAACCAACCTTGCTTTGTACATTTCTACCTTATCATCAACACCCTTCTTCAACTTGTAGACCCACTTGCAACCTAAAGTTTTCTTGTCTCTTGGAATATCTACCAGGTCCCATGTGACATTCCTCTCTAATGCCTTCACTTCATCCTTCATTTTTTTTTTTCCATTTATCACTGTTAGAACCCTCCACATCTTCCTGATAGCATGAAGTTTCATCATCATTAGTACTTAAAGAAACTAATGAAACAAAATCATTATACCTTCTTGGAGGAACTCTGACTCGTGTAGACCTCCTTAGGGAAGTTTGTGGCTCATCCACAGTTTGTTGATTGTCATCATCATACATATTTTCCTCTATAAGGACTTCTTCATAAACTTGTTCATGTTCACTTTCATCTTTATTTGAACAAGATTCAAAATGAATTTGTTGATACTTAGGTACTTCTTCCTGTTTCATTTTAATATCTACATCTGATTTTATGAGAGATGATTCATAAAATATTACATCTATGTTAATGGTGATATTGTGGGTAGTAGGATCCCACAACCTATACTCCTTAATAAAATCACCCTATCCAACAAAGATAAGCCTTTTTTTATTTTGGATCTAATTTATAACCCTAATGTTTCAGAATTAGAGCATAGGCTTCACAACCAAAAACATTAAGATTCAAGGGTGACCTTTCCATACCTCTTCAAGAATCTTGCACTCTATTTTTGTTGATGGTGATCGATTCACCGGATAACAAGTTGTAGTTACTGCTTCTTCCCATAGTTCCTACTGCAAGTGATCCAGGTGGATATCGGTGGCCACCCACCTTTTCTAACTGTCTCAAAACAGTTTTCTGACAATTTTGGCAATTTACTATTTTTAGTAGGTTTTAACTT
>SNQJ01S0278363.1:0-11034 GCA_010110895.2 Picea sitchensis | reverse complement strand
CACTACTACATATGACCAAATTTGCCACGATTTTTCGTTGCTATTGCCACACATATCTATTGCACTTTCCACGAAGGTAAAGACTATTTTTCATGGAATTTTTTTCATCGCAATAGCCATGCACTAGGTATTCGTGGAAACAACGACGACATAATCCCGCCACATTTCATCATCCTAAAGATAGGTTTACCTTAAAAATCGTGGAAATAACGACGAAACATCATGGCAATAACGACGAAAAAGCGTGGCAAAGTAAAAAACTCATCAATAACTTGTGACGTAGATGCCATACTTACGACGAAAAAGTGTGGAAAGTTGCGATGAAAAATCGTGGCAATAGCAACGAAAAAGCGTGGTAGAGAAAAAACCCACCAACAACTTACGGTGCAAATGCCATACTTATGATGAAAAAGCATGGAAAATTGCGACGAAAAAGTGTGGCAATAGCGACAAAACATCGTGGCAGAGAAAAAACCCACCAACAGCTTACGACGCAGATGCCATACTTGCAACGAAAAAGCATGGCAGAGTAAATTTTTTTATCAATGGCTTGCGATGAACTTAAGTCGCTATTTCCACACCTTATGTAGGTTTAAAAAAAAAATTTGAATATAGCTTAATCATATATGCCCGAGGAATGAACCTGTGTATTTACGAGCTTGTTCATGGTTTTTTGTGGTATCAAGAAATCAAATATATAAAGGCCCTCTTTCGTGCCTGTGAACTCATTGCATTGATATTTCCGGGCTCCCTCCATATGAAGGCACCCAGATTGGATTGTTCCTCCCGTTCCTCCAAGGTCATGCCACCAAATACGGAGATTCCCCAAACTCCAGCCTTTATGTCTGAAAGGAACGTCTATTTGCACTTGAATATAGCTAGTTTGAGGCTATGTCGATCAGTCGGCCTACAAAGAAATTGAACAATTATTGATCAAAGATAACCCTTCTTTCTATAATGTCAAGGTTAGGAGAGAAATCATGGGCCTAATATATGTTTTCTTACCAAGCTATTGAGACATGGGCACATAGGTAGAACCCATATATGTTACAATCAACCAATTTGATTGCGCTAGTATTGGAGCGAGAGTTGAAACAATGTCCAAAATGTTCAAAATCTAGGTAATGGCCATGTAGTAATACTAGCATACCCCTGAAATGGGGGAAGGGACCGTCGAACAGAATCCAGGGTATATATGTTGGAAAATAAATGATTTTGTTAAAAATTATAGTGGGTGGGTTGTATACTGTTGAATAACCCCGTTCAGACCAAGTGTCCAATCTGATTTGAGAGGGAGTAGAATGTGGAATACTGAAGTGCAAGAAGCGGGAGGCCTAAAAAATAACCAATCCCTTTATCTCTCTAAAATTTCCTTCTCTTGTAGATGAGAGAGGAACCATCCAAAAACTTATCCAAGAATATCTCAGGATCCATAATATGTGCCATGAAACATTACCTCAAAAGCCCTAAAATCATGCTAAATTTGTCTAGAAGATTAGACCTAGTTTTCATGGGTCTAATCCTCATCCATGAACAAGAAAGTCAGTGAAGAGAAAGTTCCCAACATGTGCATGAAAAGATATCTCAAAAAACAAAAAGAAACTCCAAGTAGTGCACCATGCTTATCTTGTATTGAAATAGATAAAAGAATACATAGAATCTCTTTAAAAAGCATTGAGCACTAAGATCAGCTAAAGATGGCATGTGTAAAGATTCACTCACAATATTTAGAGTGTGACATGTGTAAAGATGGTTATGAAGAAACCTTTCACACAATGCTTGAGATCAATGGAGCCTTTTAACCTGACACTTAACAGAAATCCACCAACATAGGGTCCACTTTGAGACCATATCCCAATAACAAACAGAACTACGCATAGTCTTTCATATGATATATATCCCCCAAGTGGACCCCAACCCATGTTGAGGTGATTTCTAATCATGGATTCTTCTTCTCATTTTCAAAACATCCCTTAGGACATTTAGTTCTATCGATCTCGCCTCCAAACTAACTCGTAGAGTATGGGCAGGGACTGCTCAGCCCTGCTACAACTACTCTATGCAAGGACTGAGAAAGGGGGCACCATCACCACCTCTTCTCATAAAACTTCCAATACTATTATCTTTGGTTTGTATTAAATATTCCATAGGATTTAACTCCTCTATTTTCTTAGCTATTGACAAATTAAAGAAACAAAATTAGAATTTATTAATTAACACAATCAATGATTGAGATGCATTTCCATTATCTATAACCTACATAAGAATAATATTTTTCCAGAGAAGAAATTTGTTTATGCCTTGCATTGTCTAAATTCACATTACTGATTCAATCGTAAGCATGCTATGAAGTTTTATACTATGAATTTCCATCCTCCATGTTAAGAGAAAGCGCTCCTTGATAGATACTTGAAATTGATAGGCAACAATGTGGTGAATAATCACTGATGTATAGAGCACCAATGCAATAACAAAAGACAACCAATTATTTGTGTATGCCAAACAAATCAGAGATGAATGCTCGATGCTAGTTTGGCTTATCATTTTTGAGAGAGACAAATGTTATGTCCATTATATGATTTTTTGCATTTAAGCATAAATCCATTACAAAAACATCAAATTAAAACATAGTCAAAGAGTTACTTGTTCCTTCATTAAATCAAATGCTACAAAATAGAAACAATTCCATTATAGGCAATAGTAGAATGCAAAGGGTTACTACTTGTTCTTATGATAATTGGAAGGTCTCTACATGATCAACCCCATGCAACATGGATGAATGCACAGTACATGCTTTCTCAAGGGAAAACAATACTTGATTATCAATAAATACCACTTATAAAATGCATGGTAAAAAGCATAGTTACCTTTTAAGAAGTTTGTGAATTCTTTTTGGACATGGGAATATTTTTAGAGGCTAACATATTTGTTGATCCATTCTTAGACTTGGGGTTTTATGCTCATAAGTTGAAAAGAAAATTGCTTACATAATCTCAACAAAACTTGCAAGTCAAATCTTGTGAATCTAGTAAGCAATCAAAAGAGTGGATGAGCTAAAAATATTGTGAGTCTTTTATTGAGCATGGTGTACTATGACAATGGGCTATCTATTGGATATAAAAATCTTATAGTTGATAGACACAACAACAAAAAATTCATAGAAAACCAGATTTATTGTTAATGTGCAATGGCCTCTCGATTGAACTAGGGTTGTTGTGGAACACCCCTCTTCCCTCCTGATAGTGGAATGATTTTGGGGTGATCAACTTGAATATTATACACTTAAGCAGTGAACCACTCCAGGTCAATAGGTACTTAGACTAAAAGAAAGCTTGCGAAGGGAACAAGTTAACTCCTCCACTCTATATCAAGGTGCATAAAATGAAGGGAGAAATCTTGAATTAAAAGAAAGCTTGAACAAGTCAACTCCTCCACTCTATATTGATATTGCCACACATATCCCTACAAGAGGTCAATTTGTTGAGTTGGATGTGAGTGCGCTAGGCCTCCAAAGGCCAAGTTGTTTGGATTGTAGGGGATAGGTGAAATCCTCCAAGGTGTCTCTTAGGCCTCCAAAGTCATGTCATCTTAATTTGGTGTGTGGGCCCTAGTATCCAACCTGTGGGCTTCAAGACCCAAGGAAGCCCAAGCTATGCTTGTTCTTCCAAATATGTCCACCAAACAAGGTACTGCAAAGACAATGAATACACCCTCCAAGGATCTCAATTCAAATGCATTATGATGAGTAAACCAAATCAATAAAAGATCCTCCATTTCTTCTTCATTTGTCTTGTGTACTAGGTACCCATAGAAGGATTTGATTCTTGTTGAAACTGAAATTCCCTACAATGTGGAACATTTACATGTTCCCCTTTACACAACCACATCTTATTCCCTTCAACCACATGTAAGGACTCTTGACAATTTGGGGAATGAGAGCATGGGGATTTGCAATGCTTAATTTCCTCATTTATCTTGATGGACCCAAAAGTATATGGAATAAATTTAATGTCATGAGTCAAGTATATAGGTGGATTTTGTACTAGGGCGCATAGAGAAGCAAATCCTCCTAACTTAATGGACCTAAAAATAATATAAAATCTAATGAAGAACTAAGTGCTAGGTATGTGGGATGAGTAAGGAATTTGGGGGAAACATAAAGAGAGAAATCCTCTAATATATATGAACCTAATAAATATACGAAATACAATTTATCTTAAGGTGATGGGCTCGTGGGAAGATTTTTGAAGTTAGGATATTACAAAGGGTGAAATACATTATGGGTTTGTAGGGATAATTTTTTTTATCTGATATGATTGGCACTGAGGATTTGGCATATGGAAAGAGATTGTTGGATGATCCTTTTAGGCTCCAAGTTGTGACCCTTTTGAGCTTCAAAAGATTGTAGTTGGTTTTTCTAGCCAACAAGTCAATAAGAAACTCATGACATGAAAGGGAGAAATAAGATATGAATTTTAATAAGTTATTTTTCCCTTCAATGGTAGGTCTGTAGTTGCATATAGTTGCCTAGTTGCATATAGTTTCATAAGTTGCATATAGTTGCATATAGTTGCATTAGTTTCATAAGTTGCATATAGTTGCATAGTTGCATAGTCGCATAAGTTGCATAATATAGTTGCATAAGTTGCATGTTGCATAAAGTTCGCAAGAGGAGTGCCCAAAGGCAAGATGTGTTGGCAAGAGGAGTGCCTAACCAACAAAACTGAAAGATCCATCAACCTGGGTGTGGTCAGAAAAAACCTTGGGGTTTCCCAAATGCAAGGAAAACTTGGGGTTTCCAGAGGCAATGCAAGGCAAGTTGGCAAGAGGGGTGCCCAAAGGCAAGCCGAGTAAGAAAGAGGAGCACCCAACCAAAAAAACCGAGGAGCTAGCGACACAAATCACATCTGGGAAGAAACTTGGGGTTTCCCAAAGCCAACGCAAACATGGGGTTTCGCTATGACACACCAAGGTGAGTTGAAAAGGTAGGCGCCCAAAGGCATGGCAAGAGTCAGCGACACAAATCATGTGGGAAAAAATTGGGGTTTCTAGAAGGAAAGGAAGGGTGAGTTTGCAAGATGGGCGTGCAAAGGCAAGGCGAGTCGACAAGTTGGGTGAGTCATCCAATGGAATCCACAAAATTCTTCAAACCCAAAGGTTTTGTGGCTATCAAAAATGAAACTCCAGGATTCCCCCCTTCAAAAATCGACAAGTTTTAATCTCCTAGTAGCCCAACCCTTGGTAATTGAACTTGTATACTAAAAACTTTGGACCACCTCCTTGGGATCGTCTGAATAATCGACCAAATGGATGTCTTCAGTATCCTCCTCTATAGTTTCCATCCCACCTCCTTCATCCTACTACTCATGAGAGAGAGAGAGAGAGAGAGAGAGAGAGAGAGAGAGAGACCCATCGTTGCACTAGATGTCTATACCTCAAGGGAAACTCAATGTCACCTATGCTCTCAACATCATAATTACATGACTCTTCGTTGGCAACAAAAAATTGCATGCGTATACAAAATCTTTTCCTTACCTTTTCAGATCTAGTTAATCTAGAACCGGTAGATCTAGTACAACACGTCTCACTTTCAACCTCTCTTATTATATCTTGAACACTCGAAAAAATGAGAAGATAAGTTAGCGAGCAAATATTTAGGGAACCCATGTTTTGCTTGGAGAATATACTTAATTCTATTGTATGTAACAAACTTATTGGGGTCCTTGTCTACTTGATTCATATCATACTTGGCATCCCATTATTGTTATCTTGGCATGCTTTGGGGTGTGAGCCTTCTCTTTTATAGTTTCATATAGTTTCATAAGTTGCATATAGTTTCATATAGTTGCACAGTTGCATATAGTTGCATATAGTTGCATATAGTTGTAATAAGTTGCATAAGTTGTATTGTTGCATAAAGTTGCATATAGTTTCATAAGTTGCATTGTTGCATATAGTTGCATATAGTTGCATAAGTTGCATAGTTGCATATAGTTGAATAGTTGCATATAGTTTCATAAGTTGCATATAGTTGCATAGTTTCATTAGTTGCATAAGTTGCATATAGTTGCATAGTTGCATAGTTGCATAAGTTGCATTGTTGCATAAAGTTGCATGTTGCATAATGTTCGCAAGAGGAGCGCCCAAAGGCAAGCCATGTTGGCAAGAGGAGCGCCCAACCAACAAAACCGAAAGAGCCAGCGACACGGGTGTGGTGGGAAAAAACCTTGGGGTTTCCCGAATGCAAGGCAAACTTGGGGTTTCCAAAGGCAACACAAGGAAAGTTGGCAAGAGGGGTGCCCAAAGGCAAGTCGAGTAATCAAGAGGAGCACCCAATCAACAAAATCGAGGAGCTAGTGACACAACTCACATCTGGGAAGAAACTTGGGGTTTCCCAAAGCCAATGCAAACATGGGGTTTCACTACGGCACACTAAGGCGAGTTGAAAAGATAGGTGCCTAGAGGCATGGCAAGAGTCAACGACACAACTCACGTAGGAAAATTTTTTTGGGTTTCCAGAAGGCAAGGAAGGGCGAGTTGGCAATATGGGCGCGCAAAGGCAAGGCGATTCGGCAAGTTGGGTGAGTCAGCCAATGGAATCCACAAAATTATTCAAACCCAAAGGTTTTGTGGCTATCAAAAATGAAACTCCAGGATTCCCCCCTTCAAAAATCGACAAGTTTTAATCTCCTAGTACCCCAACCCTTGGTAATTGAACTTGTATACTAAAAACTTTGGACCACCTCCTTGGGATCGTCTGAATAATCAACCAATTGGATGTATTCAATATCCTCCTCTATAGTTTCCATCCATCCTGCTTCATCCTACTACTCTTGAGAGAGAGAGAGAGAGAGAGAGAGAGAGAGAGAGAGAGAGCTTGGATAAGGATCCATTCTCAATGGCTTCACCTAATATCTTATGGTAGTCATGGGGGAATTTGAAGGTAGGGGTTTAACATATTGTTTCAATAGGTGATGACCCATGTGCACATATAATGGACTCGAGCATTCTCCCTATGATATTATAATTGTCCAAGTATTTCCAAGGTGTAAGGTTGTGTTAATGTGATAAATGCTACTTCAATAGTGACTATCAATCAAAATATGACTTATTGGACCCCTCGCCCCCCATGAGGGTTTCCCAGGATAATTTGTGTGTCTCTATTTTTTCTGTGATTGCCTCTCTTGAAGTGATCTTATTTATGCAACTAATGTGCTAAATGATTATAATAATAAAGAAGAATCATAATTGCTAGATGTAAAAGTAAAACTTCAACAATAGTTGACTACTCAAACCCATATAAAAGACATCTCGTGTTTATAACTTCAGATCATATGAGAAAGTATAAGAGTTCATTGGTCCTAGGGTACATTTCATAGGCTAGTGATCTAAGGGAAATAAACCCTAGTGATTATGATAGACCACTATATAGTAGGGTTTCAAGGCCGATCTTACAACTTATGTGGTTTATTTTGTGCCCTAAGATATTAATGCCTACATCAACCATATGCAGTCAAGTCATGTGTCACAAAGATCCATATTTGGTGGGATTGATACGTTGATGCCATAGCATGTTGGTGTCATAGAAAATAAGTAGTAGATATTTGACCCAACACTATATAGGTAATAAGAGAACCATATATATCAATGAAGAATTACTAGGAGTGGGATCTCCACTGAGTAAGGAGGACAAGGATAATGCAATAAATGAAAACTATCTCAATGTGGTAAATGAGAAAAATTAGATAAACATTGAGCATTATGAGATTTCAAATTACCTGGAGAAATACCAACTGCATCACACCTTATTTTTTACTAGCTTCACAGGATATGTGATTTTTGGATAGAATCTTATTTCAAATATGGACCTCATGAATATTGATCCAACCCGCATGAAGTGTGATAAAGTGGAGTTACTTGGTGAATGAAATGATTTTTTTGTGTGTCTTCATGATTATCGATAGAGTGTGTAGTATAAAAATACTCTAGTCTTAATCACCCAAACAACATATTGTATCATTGTCATATTCCCAAGGAGAGATATCCAAGACAATTATGCCACTTTGGATGTTGTCCTTTGAAATGTTTATGTTTCCAAGAGCACTATTTTAGGGCATCCACTAGAGCTAAAATATCTCCACTTTACACCTTGAATTGAAACCTCTTGTCAAAGGGGTTCATATCTTAATTTCTACAAGCATAGTGTCAATGTAGATTCACTAAAAGTAGTTTTAAGCAGAAAATATGGACAATGAGTGTGATCTAAGAACACATAAAAATTAATTTCTTTGCAAAAAATATCTTATGAAATCCCAAACACAATGTACAAGAATGAATTTATTCCTTACTAGAAAATGCATTTACTACTTCAAAGCATGAAAATGTAGTTGGAATTTCCATGGGCCCTATATCAGAACCCCAAAATCATTTCCAAATAATTGCTCACGCATAAACAAACGATTTTGACATAAAAAATAACCCTAGAAAAATTAAAATGTAGAGGTTCTCACTGAGTTTGGTAGCATTTTTGGTGGGCTCATGTTCTCGCAGAGTTCTCACTAGTAATTACTTGCACTATGTCCGGATGGGGCCTCCTCAGTGGTGGGTTAATGTGGGAATAATGGTGGGCCTGTCTCCTTGTTGCAGTAATCGCTCGCGCTATGGCCGGATAGGGCCTCCTCGATGGTGGGCTCGTGTGGGAACGATGGTGGGCATGTCTCCTTGTTGCAGTAATCGCTTGCGCTATGGATGGATAGGGCCTCCTCGAAGGTGGGCTTGTCTCCTTGTTGTAGTCTCGAGTGAGCTCGAATATCTTCAAACACAGTTTTTGTTACATTTTTTTTTGTTATTTATTATTATTTTTTTGTTGTTATTTCTTATTATATATTATTAAATTAAATTAAATTTATTATTGAATTAAATTTATTGGAATTTTATAAAATGAAAATTATTCCCTTTTACCATTAGATTTTAACATATGTTTTATGTCTCATCCTGCGAACTTCATTTGTCCTCCAAACATTAAGATGTGGTTTTACAAATAATGAAATTTAACTACGACAAAACAAATTTCTAACCTATATTCCTTTCTACCTTAGATGGTCTATTATTGTGGAGAGTAAATTATTTTTTGAAGAGGAGTTTATTTGTCACATATAAGTACTTTTCTATGTTGGACCACTCTCTCTTTAGTCACATTTACTCAGTATAGATATAAAACCTTCTGGGATTTTTAGTGCTTAGGTAGGGTTCCCCATTTTTTCCTCTCCTCTTCCCCTTGGTCCTTAGTCACAGGTTTGGCTTTATTAGACAATTTGAGTGCTTGTTTTAGGTATTCTCTTACTCTATGGGACCAATTTGTGACTCCCTTTATTGACATAACCCCTATCTCGTAATCCCTATATAACTTGGCCCATATAAGACGACGATGATGTGGAGGATGAGGATAATAATGACAACGCTGATTATGGTGATGACAATGACGATGACGACCACAATGATGATGATGACAAGGATGACGATGACGATGATGGATATGAAAACAATGACAATGGTGATGATCATGATGATGATGATGAGGAGGAGGAGGAGGAGGATGAAAATGTTGATTATGATGATGATGATGAAAATGGAAATCACTATGATGATGACAATGACGACGATGATGATGATGATGATGATGATGATGATGATGATGATGATGACAATGATGATAATGAAGATGATGATGAAAACGATGATGATGATGAAGTTGTTGATGACAACAATGATTATTATGATGACAAAGAAGAAAAAAACAATGACGGCGACAATGATGATAATGATGGTGATGATGAAAATGATGATGACGTCGAGAACGACGATGATGATTATGAAAGTGGAGGCTTCATTACAAATCATTGCTGAGCATAAGGACAAGCTTAGTGATACATGAAGAAAAAGTAGATGAACGAGATGCAACAATGACAACACATGATCAAGAGATCATGAAGATTTTTGTACCCCAGGAGTCTAATGCAGGAGCATCAACCACCCCCCAATTCAAAATTTGAAATTCAAACCTTCCAGAGGTGGATGTGGCCTTGAGGATACAATTTCCTCTACAATTAATTGAATTTGTTTTTGTAACTTCTATGTTAAACATATTTTAATTGATTGTGAGCGATTTTTGGGAGTTAGATCGGATCCTTTCAGTGATCAGATCCTTATTACATTTTAATTTTTATAAATTATGAACCTTCGGGTGTTTTTTGGGAGGCCCTGCATAATGTAATACTAGGGTGAGTGTGTAGATTAGCCGAGAGGTGATCGAGACCATCGAGGCCATAGTGTAATTCGAGCTTGAATAGATAATGAATTATTGTAATTATGTATTATGGTGCAATCTATTTCATGCGTGATTGTGTGCGTAATTGTGTTTGTATGTAAGTGTGAGACATAGGCCATCTATTAGAGTTGCAACTCTGGGATACTTTGAAATGATCATATTCTAGTACGGTGAATGATTGACCATCGATCAAAGAATGGATCGACGACGATATAGCCTTTTTGCATGAAAAAATGACGAGGGAATTAACATAAGTCAATCGCCTAAAATAAGAGAATGTGCGGGATTAGAAATCCATGCGTTAGTATAAGGTGGATTTCTGAGGTCCCCTGTCTCGACACTAGCAAATTCGGGTCATTTTGCGACGACTATTTCGACGCTCTTGTGACGTTATGTCGTGGATATTGTGATGAATCTTGAGTCTCCCAAACGTCACTTCATGTGACGTGGCATGCACGCCGAACCTGGATTAACATCACAAGAGAAATGACAGTAGGACAGTTGTCACGATTGCAACAAAAAAAGAAATACCGTTGCCAGAACGACTAAGTAAAGCAATCATCGAAAGAGCGACACAAGGTGTCATAAAAACATTGCAAGACATCAACACTTTAATCACCATTCTTTGGTATGTGGAAAACAAGGTGTCATAAAAACATTGCAAGACATCAACACTTTAATCACCATTGAAAGTGGAATACTTCTGC
>SNQJ01S0278360.1:0-11331 GCA_010110895.2 Picea sitchensis | reverse complement strand
TCTTCTTTATATGATAAGTAATATTTACATTCTGTACATTATCATACTTATGAGCACAAACTCATAATGAGGCTACAACCTCTATTTTGCAAGCTGCTACTTGCTGAGAGCACCAACTCTCTAGATTCTCTAGCACTCACCAGAAGGAAGCATCAACTCCCTGGTTTCTCTATCACCCACTAGAAGGAAGCACCAACTCCCTAAGAGTTCCAGGACCAACTGGATGGAAGCACCAACTTCCTGAGAGTTCCAACACCAACTGGATGGAAGCACCAACTTCCAGTTACACAGGCACCGACCTGTATATCAAAGAACCAATGTTCTCCCTTACACCACCCTACCACCCTGGTTTCTATGGATGCAACTAGATGGAATCTACAACTCCTTGTATTCAAGTACCCACTTGAACCTCTTAGGACAACAGTCCTCCATAGCACCTCCCAACCACCCTCAAATATCAATCTTTTCTACTAAAACTTATTACAGTGATATAATATTCATCATTGGCTTACCAGTCTCATCATTGTTCTGCTACACTGCCCTGCTCTGTCTGCCTCACTGTCTTCCTGCACACATGCCTTGCGCTTTATGTTCCTTTTCCTTTTATGCTCTATGCGCCATGTCCATTCAATGCCCCATTCCTCTTTTGTGTATTTCAACTGTTGCACACTGCCTCCTTATACACGCCTGAACCACTCTTAACAACAACACTCATCTCTTATTTGTTCTACATTCTTATAGTCTCTGTGCACCTTGTGCATGCTATATGCGCAATGCTTCTGCATACTCTCTCCTGCGCCATTCTTCACATCGAGATATTCACTTCCACTCCACATTTCCATAGCTTCACTCCCTCAAGAATCAACACATTCTCTCTGTTCTGAATTTTCTCCTCGTGTCGAGTCCTCTTCCTCTGTTTGTTCTGCAATTCTTCTCCGCTTCAAGCTGTTCTGCAATTCTGCTCTGGCTTCTATCTATTCCTCATTTGTTACTCATATATGAGTTTTATCTCACACTATGCATACTGTCGGTCTCACACTGTGCATACTGTAATTTTCCCTTTCTTACAGTTCAACTCATTTTTCATTCAGAACGGCCAACCACACACAGTCACTGCGTGTTTCTTTTATACACTACAACCCCTTCAATTGCCCCTCAAATCCTTAGAACAATACTTCAGCAACTAAAAGGCCAACTGTCCAAGAACCATGATTCGGTTCTGCTAACTGAATCGTAACTAAACAATTAATCATGAAGAGAAACAATAGCCCTTCGATCAAATTTCCAAGTATCCAACACCATTCGATTACAAGCACAGGGTCTTGCGTTGATTTCACCATTTTGCATTTGGGTATTTCGGCATTTCGACATTCCTGTGGTGAAGGGTCTCAACACTCCAAGTCACGATCACCGAAATGGAGCTTTGTTGCACTAGCTCCTTTCTCCATCTTCCACAGATGTGACCACTGGCTATGACCACAGCCTTATTCGAAAATGCATTTCAGCATTTCGACATTTCTGTGATGAAGTGTTTCGACACTCCAAGTCACGAACCCCGAAATGATATGAAGGTATTTCAGCGTTTCACATGTCGGCGTTTCAACATTTCTGTGATGAAGTGTTTCGACACTCCAATTCATGAACCTCGAAATGATATGAAGGTATTTAAGCATTTCGACATTTCTGTGATGAAGTGTTTCGACACTCCAAGTCACGAAACCCGAAATGATCTGAAGGTATTTCGGTGTTTCACATTTTGAGATTTCAGCATTCTTGTCGTGAGTGTCCTTGACACTTCCAACTCACAGTATCCAAAAATCCGAAATGGAGTCAGATCAACGGTCCACAATCTCCCTTTGATAAACGACTCAGATTAAATCGTGGTTTCACATTTCACAATTTCGAGAGGTTAGAGCACCTCCTTCCTTTGACTTTCCAGTCAGCAAAATGTTGATCTGTGACCACGTGTACTGCCCGAAGATGGACGGTCCTCCTGATTTTGGGATTTTGTAAGCCCACTTCTCCTACCACTTTAAAGAACGTGTAGGTTCTCCTGGATCCAATGATGGTCAGACCCTGCGCTCGGATCTAACGCCCGAGATCTGTCCTCCATCTTTGCGCTCCTCCTGTCTGGATTGAAATTTGATTGTCATCGGGAATTCTAAATGGGATCCAACGATCATTGTTTCTCTTCATTGTTACACTTCTGATCTTTCCATTCCATCATTGTTGTTGATCTTCCTTGCCTACCTGTTTTCCATTGTTGTCTCCCAACTATAAACCTGCCAACGTCGCTACTATTCTTTCCTGTAACCATACCTTCGTCGTTGTTGTTCTTGCCATCAATAAATATAAGCATTCTATCATTTTTGTTGTTCTTTCCTATAGACATACCATCATTGTTGTTGTTCTTTCCATCAATGACAAACAAACTCTTCTTGTAAACATGCCAACATAGCATTCCTAACTTTGAAAATTTGGAACTCTTTTTCTTGGGAGATGGGGGAGTAAGAAAAACCCTTTGTCGTTATTGACACAATACAACCATTTAAAAATAATATCTTCAAAGAAAATACAAGAGTTTTGTAGTAGATTCATGAAGGTATATAACTCCATTCCTAATCAAGTAAATCCTCCCCCAATAGCTTCTCAATTCCATTATGTTGATGCATTTGAAAGTGATTTTTCCATGTTACTAAGAGAAATAAGGTCCACTTCTTTGATTGATATGATGAATGATCCAATCAAAGTGGAAGTGAATTTAGATGCATCAGGGAATATGAAGCTCCAAATATAATTTGATAGAAATAAAGCTAAAGAAGAAACACTACCTTCTACTTCTCAAGGTTTGGATGAAAAAACTGACCTAATGGTAAAGACTATAGAGAAATTGGTAGAAAAGTTTTCTTTGGATGATAGACCTCATGACCTTCAAGCCAAAAATAAAAATTCCAGGAGACCTCCTGTTCATCATATAAGAAAGAGAGAACAAAGGATTCTATTTGATTAGCCAGTTAGACCTCCTTTCCAAAATAATTATGCTGAATATTTGTTTGAGGAACCTCCTGAAGATATTCATTGTTTTGGCCTAGAAGGGTAACAAGTTTACTTAACTAAATTAGAACATGATATGTTTATTCAATATGAGGAATTAAAGGAGAAATAGGATTACAGGAAAGGATATTAGAATTCCATCATGGAATTCCAAAAACAATATAACCTTAGTAATAAGAAAGTTGCATCCAATACTCCAAAGTATCCTAGAGTTGACTTTCCCTCTTCCAATCATAAAGAACAAGTTTTTCCAAAGAAGGCTACATAAAATAAAGGAAAACAAAAAGAATATCCTCCAAAATAGAAATAATATCCTCCTAGAGATGTTCCATAGGTAAGAAGAGAAACAATTATAAAAATAAGTAGAAAAATCTCAACCCTCCTTTAATTTTGAAAATGAAATGGAAAAGATTAGGATTTTTGTAACTTTTAATGAGATGATCAGAAATATGGAATACAAAATTCAGATTGTAAACATGCGTAAAATGGAATAGACCTCAGACACCCTTAATGTACAAAATGATAATCCTACTATTTTATTTGGTCGCCAAGTTGAAGAATTTGGAAAATATGATGATGTTCCTCCTTTCTATGTTAGCCTAAATATTCGTAATGTCACTCGTTGTTGGCCCTCGACCAAGTTTTGGGAAATCTTGGTTTTGTTTTACCACATTTTGGACTTCGAAACGCTGGTCGAAGATGGAGCACCTAGGCGAAGCTGAGATCGAGGGATCTCACTTGTTTTGTGGACCCAACAAGGGGTTCATTAGGGTTTATGTAATGGGTTATGGGATGTTGTCCCATGGGTTTACCCATGATTAGGCCTTTTTTGTAAAAGTATAAATATGTAATTATGTAATGTAGAAGTAAGTAGTATCTAGATAACTGCAAGAGGCAAGTGGTTCTGAGTTTCTTTGTGCAACATACGGTGTATGTAAGGCTATGTTCCCAATAGAGGAGTTGGCTCTGTGCCTTGAACTGATTTTGGGAAGGTGGATCTGGTGCACAATGCATAGATCACCTGTCCAGTGTGAAGCTTGGATCTATGGATTAATGCACAAGAGTAGAGGAAAGTAAGAGATTCAAGCCTAATAAAGAAAAAGAAGCAGTTGGTGGACGTAGCCCCACATTGGGGTGAACCACGTATATCATGTGTTGATGGTTTGCTTTGTTCTATGATATTTACGCTATAGATTTTCTTAGTGCATTGATTATTGTGAATGATAGATAAATCTATGAATGCTTAGTTCTTTGTCTATGTTGAATGTGTTAGATCTAACTTATGATGCTAAGTGTGATGTATATTTTTTCATTGTTACTGTGTTGATTTGTACTTAGGGTTTGATCTGTGGTGTGAATAAATCTAATTAATTAATGTGTGTTATTCCTAAGTACTCTGCATGGTGTCATAATCACAGATCTATGTCCCAGCTTGGTTACAAACACTTGAGTCCTATAACCCCCCTGACTCTACATTTGGTAAGACTTCCCCTGCTTCGTAGGTGTTGCTGAAAGGGTTGGTAGTTAGGGTTTTCTTGGTGTGATGTTGAAGCGTTAAACACTGGGTTTGCCCCTGTGCCAACAAATGGTTCCATTGTCGAAACCTGAAACTGTGATTGTTGGGAACTTAAAGAAAATATAAGCTCTATGCATAGATATTTTGATGTAGTGTGCAATACTCTACTTAGTATGTGAAGCCTTGTGCCAAGAGAGTAATTTGTTCTGAAGAAAAGAGGTAAGATCTTGAAAGAGGTAAAGCTTTGTGATTTGATAAGAATAAGATAAGTAGAAATTTTTTGTTTCAAGAGCATGAATCTAGGTATTTTCTATCCTAGCTTGAAGGCTAGGGTATAGTTAGAAGAAAGATTTGATTTGAATAAATTTGATAGAAATAGAGAAAGATATGTTATTCCTATTCATAGAAAAAAAAAATTGGACTAATAACTGGATGCAAGAACCTAGAAAGATTTTTTGCAGATTGCAGGTCCCACACTGTGATCCCAGTACGCAGCACAGGAGAAGATGGGGAACATACAAGAGGAAGATAGGATTGACACTATGTTATAACTGTAGAATACTGGGACATCTTACTAAGGAATGCCCTAGTGTAGCTCCTATTTGTCTTTGTTGCAAAATAGTTGGTCATAAAGTTGAAGACTGTCCAAGAATGATTGCTAAAGTTGAACAAATGAACACGAGTCAAGAGAATAAGATCATATTAGAGAATCATAAAGAGAAAGAATCGGAGAAATCTTAGAATATGTTAATACAGTTAAAAGAAGTAATGGATGACCACACGAATGTCAGTTTATTAGAGATATTGAAGGAAAAACAACGCATAAGTACAAGAATAGGAGACTTCGACATATACTGTGTCCTGGATGAGGAGACACAAATGAATATTATGACAAAAAACACTTAGGAAATTTTGGGGAAGCCTACTATAGTACCTTCACTGGGAAGGATAGGCTTATTCAAAGGAAAGATCATAACCCTATGTGGAAGAGTTACTAATGTACTTGTTATCATCCATGGAACATCGACTTAGGAAGAATTTGAATTTATTAGGTTTGTTGAGAACATCACCCCTTTTCCAATTTTGTTAGGAACAACTTGGATCGAGAAGGATCAGATCAGAAGGAAAGTAGACGAAGAAGCTACATAAAAGAAAAAGTAAGAAATAAGGGATTTCATAGCTAAAATAATAGATCGACTAATAGAGGAATGAGAAGTTGAGGTGAAGCAAAAGAATGAAAGAGAATTAGATTTTGAGATTTAAAGAACACAAGAAGGATTGCATGACCTATCCATGAAAGAAATAAGAATACCCACCCTGGAGTTAATAAGAAAAGAGGTATTACCTTTGAGAGCTCATCAACAATGTGAATCTTTTATGCTAAGAGAATATATGAATAAGAATGAAAAGAGGAGCCAAGAGACTCATATAATAGGAAAGAAGGCAAGGAAGCTCAGTAAGAAGAAAGCCAAGTTGGAAAATATATAGGGAGTGACAGAGAAGACTTCACAGGAGGAAGACTTGCAGGCTCTGAACCTCATCGGAACAACAAAACCACGCAGAATGGGACTTCACCTTGGCGAAGCTATATGACCATTGGAGGTGCCTAGACCATTAGAATGAAGCTCTTAACAGTTAGGAAATTCATTTATGGGTGAATAGACCACGTTTGGGATGTTGAGATCGCTCCATAACGAACAAATTCACATTGATTGAGGCATTATTGTCCATTGGAGGAATCTGTTATTACGCTCACTTATTTAACCCATCAGACATTACGTCGGGACCACTTTTTGATACCGGTTATTATCTGAGACAAGAAATGAAGTGATTGTGTGTGTCAAGCTGTGTTATCAGACCTCACCAACTATTGCTTACCCCACTATCCGTTCACCTACCCTGACATATTTGTTCACAGTGAGAATGTCGGTCGAGCGCACCAAGCTAGAGAAATATGTCGAAGAGGTTCTAAAGAAGTTTATGGTTGATAAATCCATGTCTGAGGGAATACATGCATTGTCGACCAGGGGAATGTAGGATTCCCCCTCAACTAGATGATGTTCAAGATGTACTAACCCTGTGACTGAGAATCGAAGTAATAATCACGACGATCTGGCTAATGCAAAGCATATCTCATCGATTTTACCTGATTACATCTCGCCTTTGTCTGGCGTAGTTAACCATGAAAACATTCCATGGGCTTTGAATTATACATTTATCACCACGTACATCCCGAAGGGGATACACATAGAAGGAATCCAGTTGGGACAGATCCCAGCATTGAAGAACAACGATTTCAACCTTGGTGACAGAAATAACTACGCGACGCTCGCGCCTCATAGATATTTGATGAAGATGACTTGGAATAATCCTTGCATCATCTCCCAGCCTTGGATAAAGGAGATCACACAATCCACAATACTCAACATGATGAATATACCTCACTTTGGCTGACATCAAGAGGTTATTGCTTGCATTAAACTCCTCTTGGCGTGTTATCATGGAGGATACATGTGGCTTGACAGGCGCATCACTGTGGATATTGCATTGATACCCTGATCACAGGACTCAGCATGCAGGGACCTGACCCTCTACAGTTTTACCTAGGGAAGACTTCAGATTGCTCCCTGGCATAGTGTATTAAGGAGGCTTACAACAAAGTTGAGAAGGGAAATGAAGGCCACAAGGTATCCTCCATCTAGGATGGCACAATGCACCTATATTGTTAGCTCATAGATGGAAATCTTATCCGAAAGAACCACCCCACGCAGGTCACCGGGTTCATGGTGGACCTCTCAGGGAAGTGCATGGAGGGGATGAAAATGAATTGGGTGAGCTACCTCATCAACGATCTTGAGAAAGACTGTCGTGAAGCACAGGACCAAGGATATGAGTTACATTTTAGTTGGTTGCTTGTGCTGATCAGATTTTTCGCTTAGAAAATGCCGGAAGGAGTTGCCTTCCCAGAGATTGAAACTTTGGAGCCATTGGCCACAGAGTTCTCCACTCTATGGTACACAAATGACATGTCAAAGCAGTGGGAGTCGAACATAGTGTTCCATGCCTACTATCAGTATTTGAAGGTTGCTATTGAGTCGTTCCCATGCATGAATCCGCTAACATTGCACCAGTACATACCATTAGCTAAGTTCCATGTAGATCAAAATTTCATTTATATCACTGTGCATAGGGATGAGAAAAAGGAGAAATTACAGTCCTACTATAAGCTGACAGATGAAGATATGGCACAAATAACGAAGGAGTGGTCGACAGATTTCCTTTTACCAGTTGATGATGCATAACTCTCTATCCTTGACATCATGGGAAGCCTCTTAATCACCCGGTTCGATCATGTCAGACAGACCAACGTGAAGAAGAAGAAGAAAAAGGAGGAAGTCCAAGACATAGAGACTAATGAGGAGGACAATGCCTTGGAAGAAATTAGACCTGGCTCACCCGCAGGAGGAGGAGGAGACAAATTAAATCAAGAAGAGGAAGGGAATCAAGAGAAAAGAAAGGAGAAGGTGAAGCTACACCACCGAAGGACCCCCCTACTGAGACAAAAACATCAAATAAGAGGAAGGTTTCTCCGTAGAAACCCTTGACAAGAAAGAAGACCCACACATGTAAACCCTAGCTAGAGGCTACGCTCATAGAGGATGACATTAGTCTAGCCCGTGAAGCGATGGATGATGCATCTGAGGACCTATTATAGAGATATGTTGTGAAGGAAGAAGAGATATATGTAAGAGTTGAGAAGGAGCTGAAGGAGATACAATGAGCTATTCAAGTTATCCGCGCAATACCTATTGCGCCCTCCTCATCGGAGATTGTAGATTTGGAGGATGAACCAGCCCAACTTCAAAGATTGGAAGATGCAACAGAGGCTCAGCTTCAGTGAGTCCAAGAAGAAAAGGAAGAAGCCACAAAATCCTTGAAGAAAGAAAAAGAGGAGATCTTGGAGAAACTACGAGTTGCGCGGTACTGTGTAACTGTGTATGAAAACGACAGAGATGAGTTTCAGGTGATGCTTGAGGGAGACAAAGAGAAGATACAGAAGAAAAAGGACCAGCTGATCATAGAGCAGACTACATTCAAGGGAGTGGTGATCAAATAACTTTATTTTATGTCAGGCTTGGAACAAGAGGAACATGAGGCAGTTGAGGTTCAAGTGATGAAGCTCACTGAGCCCATCCAGTAGCTTCAATGAAGGGTAACAGAGTTGGATATTCAATAAGTACCAAGCACTCCACAATAAGTGTGCGATTAGAGGTAGGAAGTCACTAAGAGAACAGTGGAAAGGATCAGAGTCCTCACCTCAGAATGAAATTAACTAAGCGACAGAAGTGAAAAGACCTAAGAACACCTCACGGAAGACCTAGATCTTAGGAAATTAGAAGCACGACTATAGGAGGTGTAGCAGCAGGAATTGACAGTCCAAGTGCAGATGAATTCACTCACTGTGGTCGAAAGAATGAAGAGATCTCAAGAACAACGCATTTCCAAAAAACATATTACTGAAGAGATCGAGGGACAAGGTTTGCAACTAGACCAAATGGTTGCGACAGTGGAACATTGCCTGGAAGGGCCTGTTATAGAGAAATTGATCCAGGAGTTTGTTGAGAAGGAAGCTCAAGTGAAGCAATAAGTCAAGGTAGCTTGAGTTAATATCGAGGCCTTCAAAGCAGCGTTGCCCAGATTTGAGTGACTCGGGATGAGTCACAGGTGAGTGTTGGGGGCATGTTTTCCCTCGACCAAGCTATGGGAAATCTTGGTCGTGTTTGACCACTTTTTGGACTTCGAGAGGTTGGTTGAAGATGGAACACCTAGGAGGAGCTGAGATCGTGGGATCTCACTTGTTTTTTGGACCCAAAAAGGGGTTCATTAGGGTTTATTTAATGTTTTATGGGATGTTGGCCCATGGGTTTACCCATGATTAGGCCTTTTTTGAAAGTATAAATATGTAAGGATGTAATATAGAAGTAAGTAATATCTAGCTAAGTGCAAGAGGAAAATGGTTCTGAGTTGCTTTGTGCAACATACTGTGTATGTAAGGATATGTGCCCCATAGAGGAGTGTTCTCTGTGCCTTGACCTGATTTTGGAAAGGTGGATCTAGTGCGCAGTGCATAGATCACATGTCCTATGCGAATATTGGCTTTGTGGATTAATGCATAGTAGAAAAGGAATGTAATAAACTGAATCCTAATAAAGAAAAAGAAGCAGTTGGTGGGCGTAGCCCCACACTAGGGTGAACCATGTATATCATGTGTTGATGGTTTCCTTTGTGCTATGATATTTATGTTGCATATTTCCTTAGTGCATTGATTATTGTGAATGATAGATAGATCTATGAATGCTTAGTGCTTTGTCTATGTTGAATGTGTTAGATCTAACTTCTGATGCTAAGTGTGATGTATATTTTTTCATTGTTACTATGTCAATCTGTACTTAGGTTTTGATATGGATGTGAATAAATCTAATGAATTAATGTGTCATAATCATAGATTTGTGTCCCAGCTTGGTTACAGACACTTCATTCCTTTAACCCCCCTGCCTCTACCTTGGGTGAGACTTCACCTGATTTGCAGGTGTTTCCAAAGGGCTGATAGTTAGGGTTTTTTTAGTGTGTTGTTGAAGCGTTGAAACCTGGGTCTGCTATAGCGGCAAAACCCCTGTACTGACTACACCAGGGTTCTAAAATGCAGGAAGACCTAACCGTCTAAAGTCTCCTACTTTTTATCAACTATCTAGATGTTATCCCACAGTCATACATAAAAGACAAAGTACAGGGATCTAGTAGGAATACCTTAAACTCTGCGTCTAGTGTCGATCCCTTTGTGCTCGGTTGTTTCCTGACTGCAAGTCTCCTCCCAATGTTGACCTGCATTCACCAAAATACAAACAAGAAACTACAAGCATGCATTCTATGTATGGATTAGTGGGTTAGATATCATAACCAATAAATGTAAACAAATCATAAANTGCTCGGTTGTTTCCTGACTGCAAGTCTCCTCCCAATGTTGACCTGCATTCACCAAAATACAAACAAGAAACTACAAGCATGCATTCTATGTATGGATTAGTGGGTTAGATATCATAACCAATAAATGTAAACAAATCATAAAGATTTAAGACGTCATTCGTGGGATGGAAAAAGTAATTCTTTATATTAATCTCACAAAATTCATTTACAATGAGACTGACACTGCTCCTCAAACTTGGTCCTGGGCTCCTCTTCACCAGGCACCAATTGCTTCCATGTGTTCTTCTCCTCTCCAGTTCTCTCTAGGGAAATAGCAAGGATTTGCAAAGGAGGAAGAAGCAATTCTGGCTCAAACTCACAATGTGGTTGTAAAATATTGGGGCAAAGGGGGAATATTGAAATGGGTAGAGTTTTTATGCTCTCGTTCTTATTTTTGGAATGGGGACCTGTAATATACCAGATATTAAAAGTATGCAGAACAAAAATAAAATGAAAGAAATGGTAGAATAACAGTAATATAACCAACATAATCTCCACAATAACACAGAAATGATATAAGAATAATAAGAGAAATAACACTTTGATTCAGAAAGCAATGTTCACGGGCCTCTTCGAGGGGGAAACCTCCAGTCAAGAAGCGCTCTGTTACAATAATATCCAAGCTAGGGTTTTCATACCCTCGACCCTTATTTATACTAAATATGTCTATCAAGAGAAGCATCTAGAGGAATATCCTTCTAGAAGCAGAATCTTCTATTAGGTCTTCTTACATCCGC